>WNYA01000761.1:19572-44469 GCA_019512145.1 Engystomops pustulosus | reverse complement strand
TAAAGAAACATGAAATCCTCGGAAAGTCTACCAACTTCTGAATGACCCCACCTTGTGAAGAGCATTTTAAAGCCATCGCTTCATACGCTTTCCTTGGGTACCTTTGCTGTTTCGCACTGATCTACCCTTTAAGAGGAAATGTATTTTTGGTTTTTAAGTAAATCTTGGATAAAAGTAGGTAGGGCCATACCTTCTGAGGAGGCACCAGTCTGTAAAGCTTATACAGCGTCTTACACAATTCTGGGCCTACCTGGGTCGCTGATTTAGTAGCTTGTGGACTCCCTTACACAATGGACCTTAGTCCATAGGGTGGGGCTTATCAAAATTGGTCCTTTAAATAAAGGTATTTTCCAGTTTGTTAATACTGGTGACCTAGGTATGGGATAGGTCATCAATATGAGTACAAGGAAGACCAAAATTTGGCACCCCCTTTGAACAATCTAATCTGCCTATTGCTAACAATGGAATCCACATGAGAAACTGCAGTTGGAAGAACAGCTCCATTCACAATGTAGTGGCCAGACTGTAGTACTACAGCCAAGCAACAATTTAGTCAAATGTGAACTCAGCAGCAGTTCCCTGACCACTTTACAGTGAATGGCGCTGTTCTCTTGGTCCCAATTTTTGTGTCGAATCTGGCATCAGAGAAACTAGGGATGAGCTGTGTAATGGGGTCCTTAGTGCCACAGTCTAAGTCATCTATACACAAATCAGTACCTATAATCTGGAATCCCTTTAAAGTCTTTAGTTATACTATTAAAAAGATTATTACCGATTATTAAAATGATTGTGCAGCCTCTAAATCTAAATCTAATGCTTTCTAGGAGAATGACAGAAATATATGACATGTCAATCACTTCCCTGGATATCAATTATTCTGCATGTACAAAGAACAGGCATGTAGCTGACATGAGACAAATGACACATGTACAATCACTTCCAACCAAATGTATCACACATTCTCCCCCTGGATATTTAAATATAAATCTCACTGCGTATCTAAAGCGTCAGGTAACAATCGATAAAGGGGGTTGATGTCGCACCCAAGTGTATTTCAATTATGATTATTTGGCCTGCCCGGATTATTTTATGATATGGGTTGACGCTCTTTGTCATGCTTGGTCTTATAACTTGTGCAGTCTGATTAAAGACCGAGCAATTCTCGGCAGAGTAAAATGGCAACAACCTGCAGAGGCGGATGTAGTTATCTGAAAACCGGAGAGAGAGGTCACGGAAAGCCCCAAGGGTTTGATACTGATTCATAAAAAAGGCCAAAGTAATTCTGGCACCTTTGGGGCTCCTTTATGCACAGAGCTTGGCGTGCTACTCTGCGCCTGGACTAATACCCAGCTTTAGCCAGAGAAACATCAAAGATGAAAGAATATCTACCTTTGCCAAATACAGCAGTCCCTACTTAAGAACACATGACTAAAGACGACCCCTAGTTACAAACAGACCTCTGGATGTTGGTAATTTCTGTACTTTAGCCCCTAGGCTGTACCGAGTGATCAGCTTGTAACACTACCAAACGTGTGTCTACATAAGAAGCTTTAGTGATTATATGTAATACGGTTCTGTATGACAAGCAAAACATTTGTTTAAAAATACAATTGTCAAAAAATGTTTTGTCTGGGGTTACAATTATAAAGTTTACAGTTCTGACTTACAGAACAATTCAACTAAAGATACTAGACATCGAGCTATGCCGATGGAGATCAGATTGAGCGGCACCAATTTACTCGTTAGGTTTGGTTGTAGTTACAAGTAAAATTCTAAGTCTCATCCCGCCAAATGTAAACATTTGTGACTCCAATGCCATTCCAGTCTGAACTAAGAGTTTCTCTCTCTATGGGTGATTAGGTAGATCCATCCCTTCTGTATTGAATGAGAGGATCGATGTTTGTACAAAAAAACAAAGAATGATAAAAAGGATTGAATAGTCACTTAACAAACTACCAAAAGGTTGTAGCAGATTACTGTATTCTCCGGGGAGGGGCTAGTTAGAGGATATTGACACTTGATACTAACATGCCCACTGCCTCAATGAGATGCTCCATGAGCAGTTGTTGAAGACGGGTGCCCGTTTGGCCAGTGTAAAAAAAAACTGGTTCACACGAGGCTTAGCTCGGTATCTTCATGAACTGGCTACTCTCTGCAGGATAGGTGAGGCAAACTGCCGTGAAAGTCGTAAGTGCTTACTATTAGTAAATGCTGGCACCATTTAATTACCAGATCTTCTCCACGGATGGCGGATTACGTCGCAATAATTTCTTAATGGTATGTGTTACCTGAATGTGTGATAACTGTGGCTTGAGTTTCTGCTGATTTTTGGATTATTAACCCTCTGAAGCTAGCCCGGACGGTAGTTTAGGTTTGTGCCCGGTAAGTAGGTACGGTGACAATTTGCGGGTCTCAGTTTAGGGCTTGCTGTCCTGTCTGCCCTTCCTTGTGCCCCTAGCCACCCCATCATTTACAGTCATGCTTCACCCATGTGGAGGGCACTGCAGGGAAATAAACCACTCCAGGATTTCCCAACTTATCTCTAGGGGTTCCCCCAGACACAAAAACAAGGATTAGACCAAGTGAAATGAGCCCTTTTTAAGAATTTTCCGTCAAAAATACCATACTTTCGGACAAGGTGCACTTTAAAAAATCTTGCTAAAATTTTGCTTGTGTATTTTAGTACATTTAGGTGAGGAGGATCCAGCACTGCTAGACCCCTAGACCGGGTGACCTGGAGATCGGGTGAAGCGATGATAAGTGTTTCCACATGGGATTCTAGAGAGAGCAGAGCCTCTGCACGCTCTTTCCCTTCTCAACCATCGTCAGGGACATGGAGTTGCAATGCAGGACCTAGAGTGACATCAGAAGCATTGAATGGTTCACTTTTCACAGGACCATAGGAATAATGCCAAGAGAAAAAGTTATGGCTGGATGGGACAGGAAGAGGTATGCATGCAGATGGAAGTTAGCAGTGTTATCTGTGTTCAGAGTGAGTGAAATATTAGCAGACTGAGTGAGTGAATATAGCATGAGTGTGAATGGTTTGCAGTTAGAGCTGTGTGTGTAGTAGAGTTGTTGGTGGGAATGAATGGATGTGGTAGCAGAGCTGTGTGTGTTTGTGTGATGAATGGATGTAGCAGCTGTGTGTGAGGAATTAATGGATGTAGTAGTGCTGTGTGTTGTAGGATGTAGCAGAGCTGGTTTGTGAGGAGTGAATAGATTGTAGTAGTGCTGTATGTGTGTATGGATGTGTAGACCAGAGTGAATTGTGGGATTTTTTTGGAAAAAAAAATGTGGGGGAAGCTGTAGTTTAAAGATGTGTGGTGTGATGAAGGATGTTAGTAGAGATGTGTGTGTGAGTAAAGGATGCTAGCAGAGCTGTGTGTGAGGGAGTGAATGGCTGTAGTAGAGAGGTGCGTGTGTGGATGTGAAAGGATTGTAGCAGAGCTGTGTGTGAGTGAGTGAATGGATTTGTAGTAAGGCTATGTCTGCTGTCCTGACCAACAGTGGAATGTTTATGGTGCCACTCTATGTATAGTTTTCCTATTTTGGACTAATGTTAAGTTGCATCTTATTTTATTGTATAAGATTTATATTGTTGTATCAAAACACTGGGGTTAAATGATAGAGTAAGATCCGCTGTCTTGTGGGTCTTCTGTTTTGCAGAAGCCCTCTTACACAGGCATCCAAACAGATGGCGTGTATATTAGCAGAAAGCTGCCTTAAATTAGATTTGGTGTTCCAAGTTTTTTTTTTTTTTAAATTGTGCCCTCCTTGTAGTGAGAGTGTAGGGAGACGCCTGGTATTGGGCAGGAATTTTAGGATTGCCTCATTTAGTGCTCTCTGCCTGGTAGTTACATGAGATAGTGGCAGGTGTGGCGTTGGGCATGATGAAGCAGTTAAGTTTAGTATTCTGGACGCAGTCTTCACTATTTAAAGTTCTGACATTTTTTTTTTTTTTTGCATTTTTGTTTCTGCCTTTGCATTGCTTTTTTCTCCTTGCCGAGATCAGAAAAGAAGAGTCATGCTGCATTTCACGCTGGAAGTTTTACCTCTAGTGGGATTAGCAGATCACCTGTGTCATCCAGGGGATGCTTTAGCGCAGCGGAGACAGAGAAGGAGGACTTGCATTCCCTATTGAAGGGCCCATCGGAAAGAAAAGGGAAAGAAAAAAAAAAAAAATAAAAGAACAAAAAAAAAATCCCCGGCTCACATACACCACGTACATTACATTCAGCTCCACAGCCTTCGGAGATCCGTTTTGTTCTGGCTTGGTGCTGCTAACGACGAAAAGATTTTCGCGATTCGCTTATGAATTGTTGATTTAACAGTCGAGAGAAGCAGCGATGGATGCTGGCATTGTGACACCAAGGTGAGGATTTGCAGAATCTTGTGCGTTCTGTGTGTGTGTATGACCATAGCTGATTGCATGCTGCTGCTGAGGTGAAGTAGTGAGAGAGGATCGATACTGCAGCGATCCATTGACAATCTCCCCGGTGTGCAAGCAGTTACCCCAATGCTGTGGACAAGCGTCTCTCTCCTCATCTTTTTTTTTTACTTATCATTTTCAGTGCCTATTCAAACTGAACAGGGTGAAGATTTTTTAAAAACTAGTCTTTTGTTGGAATATAAAAACAGCTATCTGTATCAACCTTTAGAACAAATAATTTTCAAACAATCCATAGACCCGTTATCTTTGTAATGTAAATTTTTACTTTTTTTTTGTGCAGACTTCTTTATTTAAATAAATCGACTAATGTTTTGTAATTCTACCCTTTTTTTTTTTAACATTTTTGGAATAATTTTGTCACTCCATGCGAGGTTCACGTTAGTAATTCAATTCCCCCCACAACACTTGGCCTATGTTTTGCACAGGCATAAATTTCTTAGCCTCGCCGTGCCAAAGTTTCCTCGCCCTAGATGAGTTTATACTTGACTGTGCATTTTGCACTTTTACATAACCACAGAAAAAATGATTATCACGATTGTTTAGACATTTTGACAGTACAGGCGCGCCCTACTTAAGGGTTCGATATATCCCGTGTCTTACCGAACAACCACTAACGTTCCCAGACCGACCTCCTTGTATAGATCATTGGGACGCGTCTCTGGCTTGCCGTGCACATGTAGCTACCCCAACCGTACTGCACTGATCAGCGTGTAACGGTGTCGTAATGCAAGCTTCTTGATAACTCTTGTGTCCCATTCCCGCCCACCAAACACGTTTCAGTCTCCAATTGTCACTGGTGCCAATTTTTTTTTTTTGTTTGCCTCTACCCATTATAAAAGAGCAATCAGTAGTAGTGTAAATGGGACTTCATTGCTGACAGACTACATTCAATAAGAAAAATACCTCCGGATCCACTATTCTAGGTACGACACCCCGCGGGATGCCGTATTTGATGCACATTTTACAGGTGGGCCCCGACATGCTGAAGAACACACCGGAACTACAGACCTGACCTGTGTGTTACAAAAGGGACCTTTAAGATGTTGGTAACCAGATTACAGTACTCTATATCTCAGGCCTACCCATGATGTCCGAGTTCATGTGAGGATGATTACTGAAGCGAAACAGTTGCAGCTCTAAATACTGTGTCTGTGGTATACTGAAGTACCTCCTTATTGTTGAAGATCTAGTACAGGATATTCTGACAACCACCCAACAGATTAGACAACACCTCGACCATTTGTCATCTAGAACAAGAATATCACAAAAATTAGTGGCTGAAGGTATACAATGTTAAGTATAGAAATTGTATGCGTTTCGACTTACGTCCCACTTCATTTTAAGATAGACAAAGCGCAAATATAGCTATCTATTATAAGTAACCCGCGAGTACTAGCCTGTCGTTCAGGAGCTCACCCCCACCCCCAGGCTTCGGCCTATCACATTCTACACAGTTGTATCGGACACTATGTCGTTGGACATACGTCCCCATAGGACGCATAATGGCGAACCGCGCTGTACGGTATGAGAGTACCGTGCGCACTATACGTACCGTTCGTCTACCCCAGGAAAGATAGTGAATTGCTGTATGTCTCGCGGGAATATGTGCGCTAACCATCTCTATGGAAGGGGCTGGCCGAGCGCAGCGCTTCACCCCCTCCCTTCTCTCCCGGCGTCGAGTGTAGCCGCCGTGATGGACTGCGGGCACACGCTATATCTTTTATGTTATTATAGTTCTTATTGTAAGATAGATATTTACTTTATGTTTTTATACATTCTACACCATGCTATATCCATCCCAAAGCCTCCCCCCCCCCAACTCGCGCCCAGGTTCGCACAGGCCCTTTCATTTGATGTCTATCCATTCTTTTATGTGATGTCATTTTTTGAAAGGGAGCGAGGCAGGAAAAAGAAGAGAACAGCAGCAAAAGGGGCAGACGGGAGGTATGCACAGAGGGGTGGGGCAGGAGGAGGGGCAAGGGCGCGAGGGGGCAGGGGGGGCTAGGGGGCAAGCGGGGGCGAAAAAGGACGAAGAAAGGAGGCGAACACAGAAACGGGAGGGATGGAGAGGGTAGGGAGAGCAGGGAGCGGGACGCAGGAAGAGAAGGCCGGGGCGGACAAGGGTAAGCGTGAAAGGGCGCGGAGGACAGGAAGGGCCCCCTCGCCAGCGGCCACGTAACAAAGAGACATATTGGGAGAGGGAGCAGACACAGCGCAGCCACAGAGTGACGCACTCGTTTGCCGTACGACTATTGATCTGCCTGAGAATGTCAATGGCAGTACCCACCCCAGCTGGTCTTGTCCCTGGGGGTCCTCCTGGCCCTGTGCTTCACCCATGCACTTTCCACGCATCGCCACAGCCCACTTTCCCACCCCCAGTACGCCAGTGGGTCCCCATGCGGGCCCACCTTTCGGCTGCATTCCAGTCCATTTTGTACATTTGCTGCACTACGCATATGCCACTAGGACATTCCTACCACCGTTGTCAGCCGTCATTCCCCGGATCGCCATGGTGACAAAATGGAGCTGTTATTTGACTCTCTCTTGAGCCTCTCAAGTCCCTGAGTAAGTATACACGCAACACCCCAACCACACCCATCCCAATGCTACAACACTATCCCCTATCACACGCAACGCTTTACCACCTACCCCACCCCTACAGTAAAAATTGTGGAATAATATGTATGCGTTTTACCAGGGACATCCGACGACAACTACTAATTATATGACTAAGATTAATGCACATCGCAATTACCAAAAATACTGACACACATCTTTAGGCAATGTTAGAAGTTTCATGCACAAGTGTGATGAGGTTTGCGCGACTAATCGAAGTAGTATATTTGTAGCGCACACACGCCTTAGTTCGGATTATCTACTCATGTAGAGTATACTATGCTATACTGTTCTTAACTTACAGCTCATCTCGCAGACGTATAACGTAAGCTGAGGATACTTCGTGCCATGGTTCCCAAACGCATCGCCCCTTGCTTCATAGAGACAGTTGACCAGGTCATTCATAAAACCCATAGTAGGATTAGTAATATTGCCCATTACACCCTTTATGACTTAAACGGTTTCGCTAATCAGTAAAGCCTCAGTAAATTCTAATTCTATAAAGATATCTTAATTTCCCTTTTGGGAAGGTAGGTGACAATCTCCAGGAGCAGGCTTATATTCCTTAGCACTTTTTCTTCAGTTAAACCAGGCAACACCTATTATGAGCACATGCTGATTGAATAAAACAGCACCGACCCTGAGGTCAGGGATTGGCTGAGCCAGTCGCAAGTATGTGATGTCATCACGGATAGAACAGGAAAGTACAGTGAGAGCTGCCTCCTGGACGCCGTTGTAGGAACCCTTCCAAGAGATGAGTTGTGGCTTTTTTCTCCATGTTCCCCCTTGTGCTTGTATTTTTTCATTCGAGGAAAATCACTGGAGTTGCTTATGATTTTTTTTGTAACCTTTTTAACTTTCATTTAGGGTTGTTGGTAAAAAACGTAAATTAAAAGCTGCTTTATGTGTGAGTGTTATGGCTTCGAATTCACTTTTCCAAACATTAATATTTGCCATGAGCGCATCTTTTCTATGGTAACTTTTAAACGAAAACATTATTATACAAAAATCCCTAAAATACAAAATATTTCGGTTAAAAAAAAAATGAAAGCGAATAAGAAAAAGGTAAAGTGGAACAGTACCGCTTTGCTGTTTAATGTATTTTGGATCATTATTGTTTAACATAATGGCTCTTTTCTATCTCCGCGGATGGCAACATGAAAGCGTTACAGACAGATCGAGTATTTATCTGGTATTTTTGAGGTTTTTTGGATGACAAATTCCATTTAATGGCTTTAATTTGCATATGGATATGATGTAAGCAGGCTCGAGATCTTATGAAAATGAGCACTAATGGAAGTTCAATGCCAGTTCACTAAAACAATGATGGGACCGGAGTAGGAAATCATTTCTGTACAATCTGACGTGGAGTGGGAAAATCCTCGCTTCTGATGGTTAAATGAGGGTCGGAGACATGAAGCAAAGGTAATAGAGACTAAAAAGTCTAGCCGACACTTTCCACAGACACATCTCATTTTCATATGCGTTGTAATAGAATATGTACAATAGATTTAGCTAATTTGAGCCTTAGGACCGGGGTGGTGAACATTTATTTATCATGATCTGATAATACCGTATACTCGAGTAGTAAAGCCGACCGAAGTATAAGCCGAAAACCCCTATTTCAACAAAACAACTGGGAAAAAACTATTGCACTCGAGTACAAGCGAGGGTGGAATGCATGGTACAGCCTCCAGTAGTATATGCTGCAGCCCCTGTACATATGCAGCCTGACCAACCCCTGTAGCATTACAGCCTGCCCAGCCCCTGTAGTAGGAAAAAAAATAAACACTGTACTCATCTTTCCGACGTCCCCCATAGGTCCTCTTCTGTCTCAAGACTGTCCAGACAGAGAGAGACTACAGGTGATTGTCAGAAAGGTTGAGTTTTGACTTATTTTTTTTTTTAGTTGACTCGAGTATAAGCCGAGTTAGGGTTTTTGAGCCAAATTGTTGTACCGTTGAAAAAAACTAGGCTTATCCGGAGGTATATAAAGGGTATTTGATGATCTAGAAGAACAAGAAAAGGTAACTTAAAGTTAGGCCTAGACCTAAATGAAAAATTGGCGGCCCCCAAGAGAACACATTATTTCATATCTAATGACTGGTTGGATAACCTTTGAAACATGAGGGGGGATGGGAAGTGAAACTTTGTTATATTTATATTATGGCCCCCTTTTAGAGAAACATAGCCCAAACGGGGTTTTCCAGACCGGGAGGAGACATTTTGAGGCTGATACCGTGTTCCTCTCAAGGGTCATGTTTGATCATATCGTAAGGACCTGAAACCTCGAATCCAACATCTGTCTAGAAGGGAAACCTCAGTGCCTCGTCAACCTAGTGGCTTGAGATGGAATGCGTTTGGGTAGCTGCAGTTCCCTGGTGGCCACTTATACCATTGATGGAACAATCTCATTCCATTTCTCCATTCTTAGGTGTAGTTGGGAAACATGCAGTGCGGGTCAAGATATTATACCCTTTAATTCGCATACTGATGGATCGTGATGGACGGACCGAATAATTTGGTTCGGTAGTTATAGAGTTTGGCCACCCAAAGTTTAAATACCTTTTTCGGGACAGGTTAGTTTGTTAAAAGAACCGTAAGCCAAACATTTCCTCGCATTAACACAAGGTGGACGTTGGTAAACTTGATTTGAAAAGGGCTATGGACCGCGCATGCGCCAGCACGAACTTGCGGGGCGACACTGTCACACCGCCATTGGGGAGATGTCCATCCCATTATGGGAATGTCATGAAGGACATGGCACACAATAGAGACTCCCAGAAGGTCACAATGGCACCCACTGTGCGCCAAGCTGTACAGGTCCCGACGCACACGCAGGCCAGCATTTAAAAGCTGATGATGATTTTGCCAAAACAATCATGGTTTTAATGCAAGGGGGGTGAAATAATGGCAGACCCAAAACCAGAACTGCGGAATTCTAACAAAGATTGGGATCAAATTCACGTTGGGACCGTCAGCAGTCACATGTAATTCAATCTGTATAAAAATTGTCCCCACAAACCTGAGGAAACTCTGTTCATGGCAACTTGTCATAGTCCTCATAGCAGTTTCCATGGCTGGAGGAAACACAAAGGTTTGTACTGAAGCTCTGGCCCCAATAAAATAGGGTTCTCTAGAACCTGGGGACATCTTTGTAACAGTGGTGTCCTCTTCCAGCTAGTTCACATGTAAATAATGGGTATAGAGGAAAATCGCTTAAACTTCCTTAAAAGGTCACCATTCCCTGATCCAGATTTTAGGGTGCTAGTTGGGGACCTCATAGTCAATGGATGTTGTACTATGAAATTTTTGTTGTCCAAAGTTCATAGAATGTGTGTCAGAGGTCGTCACCTACTTGTTGGAAGGGTCATCCATCCAACTGCGCATTAATAAATAGGACGCTATTTAGGACTCAGCTCCCATAGTTATCTGTTGAGCAGGACTTCACGGACTGTGATGCACGTCTACCCAGAATTACCTATTCAATCAAGTCTCATATTCCGGGTAATAAGCGTAAAAAGGAAAAAAAAAGTTTACATAAACACAGAAAAAGTACACAAAATCTTATGTCACTTGTTTCCTTTTTCTATAATAAAAAAAAAATAAGGTAAGTAAAGCATGTCTACTGTTGCTTATAAGACAACTGGCTGCAGCCGAAGCACCTCCCTATGTCCTTCTTTGTAAGTACACAAATACTATAAATCACTCACCTCAGTTTGTAATCAACCGAAAGGGGGGTTGTCTCATCCTTGTGTTTCTTGTGTGTCCATGCAATTCCAAAACTTGTGCTTAGAACAATTGAGACTTTAAAGGGTGTCTCAGTGACAACAAGTCAGCCGCGCTTAACATCAATAGGGGTACATTACTGAATGTGGGGGTCTTTATGAGGGACACCAAATGGATGTCACAAGAACGGGGGGAGTGTATCCCTGACGTAGATGAGATGAAGAGATCAGCTGGTCGCACATGCAACAGCTCCCTTATTTCAATCTCTATATGGGGGTGATGGGAAGATTGGCGAGCCCGTACTCGGCAATCTCCAGTCAGCGACATAGAGATATAAATAGGAGCAAGCCGGAAGACCCACATTCTCATATCGTGGGGGTCCCATCCCTGAGACCCCCACCAATAGCATGTGTACATATAACTTGTATATTGCTGTGAAGAGAAACCTTTTAAAGGGAACCTGTGCAGTTTTTTAAACGTGTTTTTGAAAAGTGGCTATTCTAAGCAGAAACTATCCCCATATATGCGGATTCTCAATGCCTGTAAGTTCCACGTCGTGTTATGAAGTTGGACTCATCAGTCATTTCCGGTTATTCATGTCTTCCAAGCCAGCCACGAATCCTAATTAACAAGGGGCCTGTTTTTCTATTCAACTGTGCAAGCTCGGCCTAGACATATATCCTCCCTTAGTAATGTGAGAGATTACTGGAGTGTGACCGTGAACAGAATATGAGGGGAGAGAGGATGAGGGACTTGAGATCTCTATTTAGGAGATCAGCATCTCTACGTCAACTCGCTCATTTTCCCCTCACCTCAGGAATGCTCTTTATCACACAGCCAGTGTCTTATGGAAGGAGGCATGACTGGCCGTTAAAGAAACTTGGTTGTGCTGGACTCAGCTTGTGAAGGATAAAAATGATGATTGGACTCACATGGGTTCATTGAATAGATGGTGAGTAACCTTTACGAACAAACTGTGGAACTTTCAGGCATGGAGAGGAACAATATAGGGATTAGTCTTAGTGCTGTAAATAGTGTTTTTAGTAGAGCCTCCCTGATCCTGAAGGAACAGGGCAAGGGCAGGGTAAAAAAAAAGATAACAAAAAAAAAATAATAAAGTTATACTTACCATGTTCAGAGCCTTTTACAGTGTTTTTTAGAAGTTTGTGGGTTGGCCACCCCAGGTGGATGTATGGTAGTATGGAAACAGTCACAAGTAATTCAGCTGAATGGGATGCTGATACACTTTAAAAAAGTTGACATCACCTAAGGCATATAGGGCCCCAGCTGGCCCCCATGACCACACAACGCTCCTGGATAGGCTGGGAGGAATTCATCGATCACAGGGCGCATTTCGAGTTCGGAAAGATACAGAGAGACATTACAGTTAATAATGACTATTTATAACACAAGTGCTCTCACGTGCTAGGGATATCCACATATGTGAAAAAAGCATTGATGATTCAGCATCTATTCCGTATTTTTTTAATATTTTTTTATCTTTGCAGCATGTTCAAATAGTACCTTATTCCTGCTTCAAGGGCTAAATGATTAGTGGGCACTTACCTAGACACCAAGGCTTACTGCTGATGTCTTATAAAAATGATCCGGTGTCGTAACCTATAACCAAACCAGCTGACACTGGCTGGAGTTTCTGACACATGGGTTAAATAATGCAGCTGTGGGCCAGGCAGGGGGCACTTGCGGTCTGGGGTGGATATGGTGAGTAAATATTAACCTGTGATCTGAAAGACTGATGCTGTGTGCGTGGAAACCATTATCTAAGTTAGACACCGAAATAGAGATATGAATCTCATGAACGTTGAACAGGTTGTTTTAAAAAAATTTAATTTGCTTTTTTATCATTTTGTGTTTTTATTATTATTTCTCTTATTTTGACGGGGTTACAAAAAAGTTTGAAAAAAATAGGACTATGGGGCGGATTCTACAGCAAACAAATATATAATATACCAAATACCTGAATGGATCCCACTGTTAGAGCAGTATGATACAACCAGAGGGTGTGGACCAACCTGGTATTACTAGTTGGACCCCCTTTAAAGAGATTGACCTTGACCCCATCGCATTCCTGTTTTCAGCCCTATACAAGGATCTTGTCTTACGTGGCTAAGTCCGGCTTGGGACTTGCCCACAGGTGGAAAATGTGATTCACCATGGGTCCTGGAAACTAGGTGGCCCCAGGTCCTGCAAGTAATGCATGACTGAGATACAATTTAGTCTTGGATCCATCTCTCAGTAATGCGTCATAGCAAGAGCCAGTCAGCAGGGGACGGGACACGGCTCCTGGGGCCATAACAGTTCAAGTAAAGGATTTTGTAATGGTTGGAAAACGTTCAAAGGGCCCGGATGAAATAAAAAATATATCCTTATGGAAACTAGGTTTTTTAGCATTTAGTTTGATGCCATATTTGGAAAAGACGGGAAAGAAATTTTCCCAATGGGACAATCTCTGTATACACATGTAGGATAAGGATTTGAATTGACCTGAATCGTATTCACATTCAGCTACAAAAGATAACCTGAGAAATCTCATCGCTACCAAACACAAATCACATTTTAGTTGGGTATTCTATATTAGGAACATTGATTCAGAAAAGTTATAAAAACTATTCTAGGCTTGAAAATAGTATTGAAATAGACAATTGGTGTAACATACACACAGCATAATATGGCTGAAGTGGCGGGGTCATGGGACCCCACTTGCCTAATTAGTGACCTTAGCGGGGCAAAGTTGCGTTGCTGTTTATGTTACCATGGTCAACATGAGGCACCAGAGACTACGGCAATGCTGAAACGGGAGGCCAGAGCAGGATTAGGCAGACTTTTAGTCGGGGCCCAATAATTGGATTTAGCAAAAAAAAAGTGATGAAATCTTATACGCACATGGCATCACTCATAGGATCGTGAACAAACAAAATAGAAAAAAGTTAAAAACTTACATGTTAAATACTTCGCAAGAAGTGGAATTGGTAATTGTGCTCCCCCACATTGTTGATCTCAAAAATCAATTAGCTAATTGAATATGGAATTAAAACAAATAAATTAAAAAAACATGTTCTTATAGCTTAGTACTTCTCGCACCTATATGGTGCCGATAAGGACGGAGAAAAACGAGCTAATGTATGTACAGAGAGTACATCTTGATAATTAATGAGATCTTCAATTATATGGATTGGGAGAAGAATTTCCTTTTTTTTAAACTGATTAAGTTAAACTCCAAAACACGTTATTATTAACAATTTGGTAGAATCGGGAACAGCTTTCTGTCTGTGTTTCCTAGACGAGTGCCTACTGTCAGTACAGTGCGGAGACAGCTGATCACACATTAGATCGAGGATGCATGTAGGCAGACTTTTCGATTGTAAAATCGTGATCAGTCTTTCCCTAGTTATTCAATTGTAAACGGCTCCTGAGGTATGGTCTCTGAGCAGGAGATTTTTGACTGAGCATATGGTAAGTGCTTTTTTCTGTAGAGTTTTCTGTGAGTTGTGTCTTGTCAACATTATGTGTTTGCGGTTATTACAACCTGTAAGTGACTGGGCGTCTCTTACGCCTTCATTGCACCTGCTATTTTGTGGATTGGCCGTTTGTCTTACAACACTAGGATGATTTTAAGTTACGACTATGACAGAGGCCATAATGGGATCCTTACTAGAATACTCAGTAACAATCACTGAAGTATAATATTATTGTAGACACTTTATAGTCGGGACATCCAGCAGTGGTGAATTAGGTGGGTTCCATACAACTCATGGGTCTATGGGTTGTCTCAATAATTGACCCTTGGATGGTGTAGGGGCACACCAAAACAATTGAAGGAGTGGGCTTTTGTGTATGTGGCCTCGTATTGAATATGGGTATATTTATTTGAACCAGCTTATTGGGACCCGTTTTCATTAGCACTCACTCAACAGTGGTTGGCGCACACCTTGGCGAGGGTTGCCAGTGTGGCCACTGAAGAGCCCTCTATGGGGATAACCAGGCCATCACCAAAGAGGTCTTCAAGGTATCTACGTTGCACTCATAGTCAGCCAGCAACAGCATGCCTGGGATACTGGAGAATGGGAAGGTGTGGACAGATATTAATTATGATTGTAGTTCTTTTCCAGCACCACAAAAATTCTTTCCGTTCAGAGGAAACTGAATTATGTCACTCCTATATTTATGGGGTCTCAGGACCGATGACCAGAATGATGAAAGCTACACAAAGATGTCATGTGGCATTTTGTGATAAAATAAGTGGGTGGGGTTGAATTTGGGCATTGCCTCTAAAAGGGGTTCGCCATACTGCCCAAAGAATAATATAGAGTAGAAAGGTTCCACAATAAGGATCTAGGTTTTACAAGGCACCCAAATCCTTAATGCTCAGTGGGAAAAAAAAAACCTTGTATGGAACCAGAAGAATCCGCTTAGTCATTAGATTTAAGGCACAGGTCTTAGGGGAACTAGGCGACACCTTTTTGTTGTCTTGAAGGACACTACGTTTTGGGACCATATCAGTTCATGAATGTGTGAGAAAGTCAATTGAAGTTTCGTCAAACTTCATGCTGAGAGAAGAAGACGGTGTTAACATGACCACAGTTATCCTGAAGGTTGTGGAAAGGTTACAAATGTTGATAAAATTTTGGAATATTTAAGATTTCTGAGGTGCTCCAGAGGGTACCCCAAATATATAGTGAGGGCATAACCCAAAGATTTGTCAGTACTTTAGGCAATAAGAATGCCCCTTTAACTATTGAGGAGACACGTTTGCCCCAATGAAGGTACTGCACAGATCCCTACTGTAGTTTGCGCAAACTGTTCCTTAGACGACTCACATATGTTCAGAACATTGTTCTCAAGACAAGGATTTGTATTTAGCCAACAAGTCCCATCATATCCATCCATCCTTTCAAGGCTTCACTACACTAATAAACATGTCTTGGTGATGTGCACTAATGCTTTCAAAAGACATCAGTTTCCTACACGCGAATCCGCCATTGCTGTGTGAAGCGCCTTTCATTTGTGTATCATGAGATATTATACCGATGATATTACTCATGGAAGGTGGGCACAGTCGTCTGGCTTATCGTTAGCGATTCATGAACATGTTTTCCTTGTGTGTGAAAGTTTCCGTGTAGGTGTTGTGTTAATTGGTGTTCACGTGTACATAGATAGTTAGCATCACGAGTGTTGTGGCAGAGGTGCCCAGTCCAGGATCTGAGTAACATACGGAATGATCTGAAGTGTCATGGCAACTCACTTCTGTCTCCCGAGCATGAAGGAAAGAATGAAAAAGTCCCCCACCAAACAAAATGAACTTAATTAAATCATCCATACAGCATGGCAGAATTCGAGATCCCTATGGTGCTTAGGAGAATGGTTAATGTGGAATCACCTTTTGTAACCAGGGAACAACAAAAAATCAGACATTAGCAAACTAAGGGACTGGAAACGATGGTCATCTTTCATAGTACATGTGCCAATAGACTACCAGGAAAGAAAAGTACACGGTTTTACGAGAAGACTCGGCAAGTTCTCTGTGGTGTACGGAAGGAAGGACATACAAGTTCATAGTAAACCATTATTGTCTGACTGGATTTACCTACAATTATAATGGGAGGTCAAACTTAAAAAAAAATAATTATGTATGTCGAAAGAAAGTCTGCAAGGTCATCGTGTTCATAACGATCCTGGCCTATGGTGAGTAGGACCTCCTCAGATGTCATCGGAGGTGATCTTAACACTAATTATAAGATTTTGGCATCTCTTAATCTCCCCTATTGGTAAATCTTAATCAGATGGATGATTAAAGACACGTCCTAGAGTCCAAATAATAAGTGTTCATCCGATATGCTATGCTGCCCAAGTCCTGTGGCCAAACATTCTGTCCAGGTTGACGCTACTGAAGTATTGAAAATAAAAAATAACGCACTTCAAGATACAGGCACTAAAACGTATAGAAAGCTAAATTTACCTGGTGGTTGTAGTCATGTGCTACGTTACTCGATGAAGCGTTTGGTCAACTTGTACGGGACTTGATCTTTAATTAACCTTTTAAGGTGACAAAAATAATATGCCTTAGCAGTTGTCAATAACACTTGTGGAATTATATCTTAACAAAAAAAGTCGAAACACTAAAAAATATGTGCTATATTCTAGTTTCTTTAAGTAGACCCACCTTGTGCTTTCATTACTGCCTTTACACCACTCTTGATGAGCATTCAAGAGGTAGTCACCTTGAAATGGTTCTTTCCAAGCAGTCTTGAGAGGGTACCAGGAGATGCTTAGCATGTTGGCCCTTGGACTTCGCTCTGCGTCCAGCTGCACCCAAAACCATTGGGTTGGTGACTGTGGACACCAGGTCATCTGGCTTAGCACCCCCATCACTCTCCATCTTGGGTCAAATAGGCTTAACATGCGGAGGTGGGTTGGAGGTCATTGTCCTGTGGAAAATTAAATGATGTCCAAACTAAACGGACACAACCGGATGGAATAAGCAGTCCGACGTGCAAGATGCTGTAGTAACCCTGTGGTTCAATATAATCCAACAGCATCACCAGCAAAGCCCCCCCCCACTATCAACCTCCTCCTCCGTTGCTTCACGGGGAAACCAGCATGTGTAGAGTCCATTCATCTCACCTTTTCTGCGTTGCACGCAAATGACCAGTGGTAGGAACCAAAGATCTCAAATTGACTCATAGAGACCTGTTAAAAGTAGTTCAATAGTTTCAGACAGAGCGTAATTAATTAGATAACATGCATTGGGCGAACTACTAGCACACAACCAAGATATTTTTGTCGTCTATTGTGGGAAAAGGAAACTATCTCCGAGTAAATTAATATATGACCTGAAATTCTCCCAACAAATGTGGACTTTTGAAAACAGCTGACTTATGCACAGAATAAAGAATACGTTGATTGAGTGCATCATTGGACAAACACACGTACTAACAAGCACATTACAAGACAACGGACACGTTGGATTGTTACTTACTCTGAATCGGGTAACATTCTGGTGCTTTATAGTTACTTACGAGTTCTGTTGTCTTGTAATCCCAAAGAACTGCAATTATTAAGAGTTGAACCTTATAACAATCAGAGTTTCATTAGTAACCCTCATCATTCAATAAACACTTAAGGCCTCCTTTATACATAAAAAACTTCAAGCTTTAAGCATAGATTATAGACAAAACGGGCACTCATCTTTTATACTCCCTTTCTATAGTTGTATAGAGCAATAAGTAACAAGCGTCATATTGCAAGTATCCCGGTAAAATAGTAATCAATCGAGAGCAATCTAATAAACAAGAAGAAGAAAAAAAAAAAACACAAAAGACTAAAGAAAACCCAAAAAAAATCAATCCAAAAAAAATTCCAATATTCAAAAACACAGATAGCAATTGCATTAAATAACAATTAACCACAATCTACCGAATCATAACCGTGGATGTGAAAACCTTTTCGGTGACTTACCTCTGAAGCTCCTCAAGAGAAGCCACGGTTCCAAAGCGGTAAGTAATCAAGCAAAATGAACCAGAATAATGAGCGTATTTCACTGTATCAAACTTTTTTTGTTGTATAATATAATTACCACGTGTGTAATTATTAGTTGTGATGCCTTCAGTCTGAATCTACAAATTTTATAGACAGTGGAAAATACAAAAAACTAATGATGAGAGGGCGGTGTGTCCAACTTTTGGTGTGTGTCATGTAAGTTAGTCAGTATCGGTCTATCTAGGTCAAAGAAGCGGGACATTGGACCAAAATTACAAATTAGCTATAGTAGAACAGGGGATTGTGGGAGACGGGGATGAAGGATGAGAGTAAGGGGTGCAGGGGGATGAGGGACATAGGGTGCAGAATTATTAACTATCTCTCCATCTCATGTCCACGGGGCACATTACTTACCCGGTCTGTGGAATTCACGAAAGTGCATTGTCCGACGATAGTGCACTGTGCCGCGAATCTTCACTAAGATCGTGCGCCGATATCTGTGTGGTCAATGTGTCGCTCCCCTGCTCAGGCCGCCGGAGTCACCTTCTCTTCCTGGTGCATGTAAGTGTGATCTTGGACGACCACACATTTGAAAGTTAAATCCCGCACTCAGTCCGAATCAGTCGGATGTCCGACGGACCCGCACCCCAAGTTCTGTGGCACGAAATCGATCACATGGTGACACAATCCCCAGTTATTAACCGTCACTGTGACACAAATGCCCGAAAACATGTCTGAAAAAACCAACGAAAGTGCGGCCAGCGGCCCTTAGTAAACGAGCCCATTGGGGGTCATTATAAGGGACCGATTGGTTTTCCCGACGTGTTACCCGAATATTTCCGATTGCGCCGATTTCCCTGAATTGCCCGCGGGATTTTGGCGCACCGATCGGATGTGGGCATTGGACTAGCAGCACGCACGGAATCGGGGGCATGGTCCGCCGAACGAAATGTGTCGCAAAAATGCACTACCTCACTCGGCCGGTCAGTGTATTCCAAAGTGGTACGATGCTCTTCAGCGCAAGCAGCGCACCTAGTGGACGGCGGAGGGGAACTGCCTTTTTAATAAATACGGCACGGACCCGAATCCAGCGCAGAGAAGGCGCTGCGGGTCGCGAATGGACCGTTCTGGCCCCATTATGTTTACATTAGAAAAACAGACCGCTCTCCAATGTCCAATTCCAAATAAAGGTTGAAGTTTATGTGTGTTGCAGCCTTTATCAAGCACCGAAAACATGTAACACACTGAAATGTTGGCAGCGCAGTGATAAACTTTAATTGAAGGAATTAATACCATTAATAGAATTTGGACATTTGAGAGCTGTTGGTTCCACGTACATACGAAGGCCTGCGGGAGTTGCGGACTTTACCACTCCCACCATTCAATTGGAGCTCTCATTTTTACTATAGTGCCTTGGACTTTCTATTTTCTATCTATCAATATCTATAATTTACCATACCTATCCTCTATCTAAGATCTGTAAAAGACTACTCATATTGGAGGGATTTCTGTCCTGTTCCCCTGTGCAGGTTGTGGCCTAGTGAACTGTGTGTGAGGCTTGCGAGGCCCTTTCATGGTCGCAGCGGGCATGTGTTGTGAACCCCCACACTCATATAAGGTTGTCCTCCTCTCGCTGGGGTATTGAACATTTTAACACTGGGGTGTTCCACATCTACTCAATTACACAGACATCCAGTAATGAACCTCCAACGTGCCGAGCTGAGCGGTGTATAAAGATGTGGATGGTGAGGGTTGAAGTTACCATGGTAACACAAGCGGGGTTAAATTGAAGATAAATGTCACATGAAAGTACAGACGCAGCACTTGGCAGGATCCATGTCTCACACGGCCATCATAAATACCCGCGTACAATAGATAAAGGTTTCCAAAGGAGAAGGAAATTAATACTATTACAGGAATTTGTTAAATCATAATGATCACCTATGATCCATTTCCATTATCAAAAGGGTTGATAACACAACTGGTCCAGTTGCCCAATGGCAACAAAATCAGAGCTCAGCGTTTATTTTCCAAGCGGTGTTTAATCTAATGAAAACGCTGGAGTCTGATTGGTTTCCATTGAGCAACAGAACAGTTTGTACCTCAGACACTTCTGATAAATCTCCCGCTTAATGTGTAACAATCTTAATACAGCATCTAATAGTGTAGGATATGGATCATTTGTGAATACAAACAGCAAAGGAATGTTAATCCTACTATATACAAAGAATGCGTAGTTGAGGCGTCATTAGTGAGACATTGCACCCTTCTTTAAAGGTTTGTATTCTTTAACAGTTTTCTATCGTACTGCGTTCATTTTTTTTGTGTCGCGGTGCATATAGCCGATTCAAACTCACAGCGGGGCCTAGCCTGTTCTCGGGCCCTTGGAGTCAGATGGGGCCCAAAAATACTGGAGTGCTGCGCTGGTGCGGTAGGGCCACGCTGATGGCAACCGTACTTGTATGGGGACCGGAGGGGCTGTCCTACAGGTCTCAGGCAGGTGTTAGTTTGTGTGCAAGAAACAAGGGCGGAGAGGCCAATGTATGGTTCTCCCTGGGGCCAAACCCTTGAGTGTGTTAAGATAAGTCCCCGGGTATGGATGAGGTAGCCCAGTGGTGGTAACAGCCGTATGCAGGGAGTAGACGGAGGCAACGTTGTGCAAATCAACTTACAGAGCGTTATGAACAGTATATTGAACCATTGCTCCACATGAGTTTCGGGCGCCAGCGGGGACCAGCTTGTAACCGTAGAAAAAGGTATTAGTGCAAGAAGATGCAAAATTAAAAAAACATTTTGTGATACAGGAGGTTTAATTTTTCGAAAATGTATGAACATATATAAACTATACAAATTTTTTTTCCCACGGGATGCCACCGAGCCAAAGAATAAAGTAGACAGGTCATTTTGTGGCGCAAGTGAACGCCGTAAAACCAGGCTTACAGGGAAACGCCGCAAACGCGTTTTTCACCAATTTCACCGCATTTTTTCAGGAATTTCTATTTCCTGTCCTAGTACACGACAGGAATATTCAATAACCATCACTATGAAGTGCAATTTGTTATGAGAAACACGCGCTGTACAGCTAGCTCTTTAAACGTAAAAAGAAAAAGTTAAAGATTTTTGATGGGTGGGGAGCAAAAAAATGGGCCAGGTCGTTAAGGGGTTAAAATCCAATGACTCTTACAGGATTGTAGGCACATGGCCAATCCTCTAAAACACACTCTGGTTAAAGCCACATTGAAAAGAAGGTGCCTGAGCTGAAGATCCTAGACTTGGGTGTTAGCAAAGTGCTGATGTGACCCAGATTCAAACTGTGTTTATGACTTGACTGTAACTTGACTACTCTTCTGTATCCTGATTGTGATCTGGACACTTAGCTACCTTCCCCGATCCTTGGCCTGTTTCTTTGCCGTGTCTGACTCCATCTGCCCAATCTCTGTCAATTCTCTCTATTGACTACCACACACATTTTGAACGGCCAAACCACAGTGAACTCTCGAGAAAGAAAGAGTCTAGTAACCCTGTCGCAGTAGACGACAGATCCCACATAGAGGGTTTAAAGGGGTGAAAACCACCCGGGTCACTTTACAACACATTGGGAAAATAGGTAGAGTAGCACAACACCCAATACACTGTTGCCTTCACATTCAAGCCTCAGTGCAAAAAACATGTAACATTTTGGGAGCAGGTGTTTATGGATATTCGCAACTTTGGTCTCCTACTCAATTCCTACAAGGCAAACGATACCACGAGAGGTTGAGGTAGTGGACAAGCACGCCACGTTACAGCACACATACGTCTTGCTGACAGACAGAGTTTGCCGTTTTGTACTTTCTTTGCTTGCCCCTTCCTGCCAAAATACGTACTTCTACGATAACAACAATATGCCAGTCTCCTGGTGCCGACAATGGTGGATCATAGGTGCCGCTTCAAGGTGTATTATACCGCGTGTAGACCTGGTATAAAAAAATCCATTTTAACTCCTGTAATCTATGGCTATTAAATATGCAGAATGATTTATTTATTCTGCATTCAAAAATGAGCACGAGAAGGTTGCAAAGAGTCCATCTTAAAGGGAACTCAAAATAGGAGCAGTATTATAGTCTGTTATAGTTCTGTACATAGGGGGCAGTTATTGGTAGTTATTTCTTGTACATAGGGGCAGTATTATAGTAGTTTATTTTGTACATTAGGAGCAGTATAGTATTTAGTTATATTCTGTACATAGCTAAGGGCAGCTCCAGTTATAGTAGTTATATTCTTGTACAACGGGCAGTATAAGCAGTTAATTCTTGTACATAGGGGGCAGTATTATAGTAGTTATTTCTTACTGTTACATCGGAGGGGCAGTATTATAGTAGTGAATTCTTGTACATAGGGTGCAGTATCGTATGTAGTTATAATATTTTTACATAGGGGGCAGTATTCAATGAGATCAGTATAATTCTTGTACATAGGGGGCAGTATTTATAGGAGTTATATTCTTGTACATAGGGGGCAGCGTAGTATAGTTAAGTTATATTTCTTTTACAAGGGGGGTTAGTATTATAGTTAGAATATTTCTTGTACAGTAGGGAGCAGTATTATAGTAGTTATAATCTTTTACATTAGGGGGGCAAGTATTATAGTAGTTATATTCTTGTACATAGGGGGCAGTATATAGTAGTTATATTCTTGTACATAGGGGCACATATTATAGTAGTTATATTCGTTGTACATAGGGGACAGTATTATAGTAGTTATATTCTTGTACAAGGGCAGTATTATCGTAGTTATATCTTTTACATAGGGGGCAGTATTATAGAGTTAATTCTTGTACTAGGGCACCGTATTTATAGTCTATATCTTTGTACACAGGGGGCAGAGAGTTATAGTAGTTATATATCTGTACATAGGGGGCAGATTAATAGTAGTTAATTCTTGTACATAGGGGGTAGTATTATAGTAGTTATATTCTTGTACATAGGGACCTTAGTATGATGTAGTCTTCTGTACATAGGGGGCAGTCTTATAGTTTTATTCTTGTACAAAGGAGCCCCCCCCCCCAGCAGTTATTAGAGAGTAATTTCTGTACATAGGGCTGTATTATAGTAGTTATATTCTTGTAACATAGGGCCGGCAGATTATAGTAGAATAATCTTGTACATAGGGGGCAGTATTATAGTAGATATAATCTTGTAACATAGGGGGCAGTACTTATAGATGGTTTATATCTTGTACCATAGGGGGCAGTATTATAGTAGTCTATCTCTGTAAATGAGGGGTAGTAGTATAGTAGTTATATTTTTGTACATAGGAGGGCCAGACATTATAGTAGTATATTCTTGTACATAGGGGAGCCAGTATTATAGTAGTTATATTCTTGTACATAGAGGCAAGTTGTATTATAGTTAGTTAATTCTCTGTACATAGGGCAGTATTAAAGTAGTTATATTCTTGTACTAGGGGCAGTATTAAGTGTTATAATCTTTTGACATAGGGGCCTAGTATTAAGTTAATTCTTAATTTAGGGGGCAAGTATTATAGTAGTTATATTCTGTGGACCATCGGGGCGTAAAAGGAGAGTATATTAGTTAGTGATATTCTTGTACATAGGGGGCAGGTATTATAGTAGTTTTATATTCTGTACCTAGGGGGCTAGTATGTATAGTGAGTTATATTATTGTACACTAGGGGGCAGTATTATAGTAGTAATATTCTGGTACACAGGGGGCAGTAGTTATAGTAGTTATATCCTGGTACAAAAGGGCATATTATAGTAGTAATAGCCTTGTACAAGGGGCAATATTATATAGTTATATTCCTGTACATAGGGGGCAGTATTATAGTAGTTAATATTCTCTGTACATAGGAGACAGTATTATAAGACAGTATATATCTGTACATAGGGGCAGTATATAGTAGTTAATATTCATGTTGTAACCTAGGGGGCGAGTAGTTGATATGTAGTTATATTCTTGTAGCATAGGGGGTAGTATTATAGTAGTTTTTCCTGTTACATAGGGGGCAGTATTATAGTAGTTATATTCATGTACTAGGGGGCAGATTATAGTAGTAATTCTGTTAATAGGGGGAACAGTATTATAGTGGTGTATATTCTTGTACATAGTGGGGGGGGGGGCAGTTTATAAGTAGTTATATTCTTGTGACATAGGGGGCAGAGTTTATAGTAGTTATTTCTTGTGCATCGGAGGCAGAGATTATAGTAGTTAATTCTTGACATAGGGGGCAGTTAATATAGTAGTTATATTCTTGTACATAGGGAGGTAGGTATTATATTAGTTATATCTTGTCAATAGGGGGCAGATATAGTAGTTAGTATCATTGTACATAGGAAGCAGTATTATAGTAGTATCTAATAAATCTTGGAGAGGAAAGGAATATTGCAAAAGAATTTGTGTGTATCATTGGCTTGGATATTGAATCTGAATATAGTGAAGATGTCTCCCACCTAGGCTGGATCCTTCTCTATCATTGTGTGCCTGCGCTTTTCTCTCAGGATATTCGTCTTCAGTGTAATGATTTTTCTCAGATCCTTGTTTTCCGCTGGCTTTTTAATCAGATTTGGGATTGCCTGGGTGATCTGCTCTTCTGTTAATTTG
>WNYA01000761.1:0-19508 GCA_019512145.1 Engystomops pustulosus | reverse complement strand
TCCAACCAAATGTATCACACATTCTCCCCCTGGATATTTAAATATAAAAAATTAACAGAAGAGCAGATCAGCCAGGCATCCCAAATCTTGATTAAAAAGCAAGCGGAAAAAAAAAGGATCTGAGAAAAATCTATTACATGAAGACGAATATCCTGAGAGAAGAAGCGCAGGCACACAATATAGAGAATGCCAGGCCTTAGGGTGGGAGACATCTTCACATATTCAGATTCAATATCCATAGCCAAATGATACACAAAATTATTTTGCAATATTCCTTTCTCCAAAGATTATTATATAACTACTATAATACTGCTTCCTATGTACAAGAATATAACTACTATAATACTGCCCCCTATGTACAAGAATATAACTACTATAATGCCCTATGTACAAGAAGATAACTACTATATTACTGCCCCCTATGTACAAGAATATAACTACTATAATACTGCCTCCTATGCAAGAATAACTACTATAATACTGCCCCTCTGTACAAGAATATAACTACTATAATACTGCCCCCTATGTACAAGAATATACACACATAATACTGTCCCTATGTACAAGAATATAACTACTATAATACTGCCCCTGTACATGAATATAACTACTATAATTGCCCCTATGTACAGAATATAACTACTATAATACTACCCCCTATGTACAAGAATATAACTATATAATACTGCCCCTAGGTACAAGAATATAACTACATAATACTGCCCCCTATGTACAGGAATAATGCTATAATACTGTCTTCCTATGTACAAGAATATAACTACTATAATACTGCCCCCCTATGTACAGGAATAAACTACTATAATATTGCCCCTTGTACAGGATATAACTACTATATATTGCCCTTTGTACAAGGATAACTACTATAATACTGCCCCCTGTGTACAAGAATATTACTACTATAATACTGCCCCATGTACAAGAATATAACTACTATAATACTGCCCCCTAGTACAAGAATAAACTACTATATATACTGCCCCCTATGTACAAGAATATACTACATACTACTGCCCCTAGTAAAGAAATAACTACTATAATACTGCCCCCTATGTACAAGAATTAACTACTGTAATAACCCCCCTATGTAAAAGATATAATACTATAATACTGCCCCTATGTACAAAGAATATAACTACTAATAACTGCCCTATGTACAAGATATAACTACTATAATACTGCCCTCCTTATGTACAAGAATATAACTACATATACTGCTCCCTCATGTACAAGAATTAACTAATAACTGCTCCCCTATGTAAAGAATATAACTACTATAATACTCCCCTATGTACAAGAATTAACTACTAAATAACTGCCCCCCTATGTACAAGATATAACCACTATAATATGCCCC
The DNA here is from genome assembly GCA_019512145.1 of Engystomops pustulosus. Classification (NCBI taxonomy): domain Eukaryota; kingdom Metazoa; phylum Chordata; class Amphibia; order Anura; family Leptodactylidae; genus Engystomops; species Engystomops pustulosus. The sequence continues at coordinate 18,133 of WNYA01000761.1, read as the reverse complement.
CTATGTAAAAGATTATATCTACTAAATACTGCCCCTATGTAAAGTATCTAATATAATACTGCCCCCCTATGTACAAGAATATAAACTACTATAATACAGTCCCTATGTACAAGAATATAACTACTCTAATACTGCTCCCTATGTACAAGAATATAACTAATAATGATGTCCCCCTATGTACAAGAATAGAACTACTATAATCAGTCCCTATGTACAAGAATATAACTACTATAACTACCCTAGTACAAGAATATAACTACTATAAGTACGCCCCCTATGGTACAAGAAATTATAACTACTATATACTGCCCCTCCCCCTGTACAGATATAAACATAATACGTGCCTATGTACAAGATATAACTACTATAATACTGCCCCTATGTAACAGATATAACTACTAAATACTGCCCTATGTACAAGAAATAACTACTATAATACTGTCCCTATGGACAAGAATATAACTACTATAATATTGCCCCCTATGTACAAGAATATAATACTATAATACTGCCCCCTATGTACAAGAATATAACTACTATAATACTGCCCCCTATGTAAAAGATTATAACTACTATAATACGCTCCCTATGTACAAGAATTATCACTATAATACTCCCCCTATGTACAAGAATATAAATACTATAATATGCCCCCTATGTACAAGAAATAACTACCTAAATACTTGCCCCCTATGTAAAGAATATTAAATACTATAATACTGCCCCCTATGTAAAAATTATAACTACTATAAATACTGCTCCCTATGTACAGAATAAACTTACTATAATACTGCCCCCTATGTACACAGTAATATATAACTACTATAATACTGCCCCTATGTACAAGAATATAACTACTATAATACTGCCCCCTATGTAAAAGATTATAACTACTATAATACTGCCCCTATGTACAAGAATATAACTACTTTAATACTGCCCCTATGTACAAGAATATAACTACTATAATACTGCCCCCTATGTACAAGAATATAACTACTATAATACTGCCCCCTATGTACAAGAATATAACTACTATAATACTGCTCCTATGTTGAGTTCCCTTTAAGTGGATCTTTGCACCTTTCGTGCTCATTTTGAATGCAGGAATAAATAAATCATTCTGCATATTAATCCAATAGATACAGGAGGTAAAATGGATTTTATACTCAGCTACACGACGGTATAATACACTTGGAAGCGGCACCTATGATCCACCATATGTCGGCACCAGAACTGGCATATTTTGTTATCGTAGAAGACAGTTATTTGGCAGGAAGGGGCAAGCAAAGAAAGTACAAAACGGCAAACTCTGTCTGGCAGCAAGAACGTATGTGGTGCTGTACGTGGGCGGTGCTGTCCACATACCTCACCTCTCGGGTAATCGTTTGCCTTTAAGGAATTGAGTAGGAGAACAGAAGTTGCGAATATACATAAACAACCTGCTCCCAAAATGTTACATGTTTTTGCCCTGATGCTTGAATGTGAAGGGCAACAGGTAGTGGGTGTATTGTGCTACTTACCTATTTCCCAAGTGTGTTGTAAAAGTGACCCGGGTGGTTTTCACCCTTTAACCCTCTATGTAGGGATCTGCTCTTCACTGCGACAGGGTTACTAGACCTCTTCTTCTCGGAGAAGTTCCACTGTGGTTGGCCGGTCAAAAAATGGTGGTGGTAGTCAGATAGAGAGAATTGACAGGAGTTGGCAGATGGAGTCAGACAGGCAGAAGAACAGGCCAAGGATCGGGGAAGGTAGCTAAGTGTCATGATCACAATCAGGATACAGAAGAGTAGTCAAGTACAAGCCAAAGTCATAAACACAGTTGAATCTGGGTTCAAATCAAGCACCTTTGCTAAACACCCAAGTAGGATCTTAATGCTCAGGCACCTTCTTTTCAATGTGGCTTATAACCAGAGGTGTTTAGGGATTGGCCAGTGCCACATCCTGTAAAGAGTACATTGGATTTTTAACCCCTTAACGACCTGGCCCATTTTTTGCTCCCCACCATCAAAAATCTTTAACTTTTTTCTTTTTACGTTTAAAGAGCTCTGTGACAGCGCGTTTTCTGCATAACAAATTGCACTTCATAGTGATGGTATTGAATATTCCATGTCGTGTACTAGGAAGCAGGAAAATAAATTCCTGAAAAATGCGGTGAAATTGGTGAAAAAACGCGTTTGCGGCGTTTTCTTGTAAGCCTGGATTTTACGGCTTTCACTGTGCGCCACAAATGACATGTCTACTTTATTCTTTGGGTCGGTGCGATCCGTGGGAAAAAAATTTGTATAGGTTTTATAATGTTCATACATTTCGAAAAATTAAAACCTCCTGTACAAAAAAATGTTTTTTAATTTTGCCATCTTCTGGCACTAATACCTTTTTCATACTGTGTACAGAGCTGTGTCACCGCTGGCCCCGATAACATCATGTGGAGCAATGGTTCAATAATACTGTTCAATAAAGTACTGTAAGTTGATTTGCACAACGTTGCCTCCGTCTAATCCCTGTATACGGCTGTTACCACCACGGGCTACCTCATCCATTACCCGGGGACTTATCTTACACACACTCAGGGGTTGCCCCAGGGAGAACCAATACATTGGCCTCTCCGCCCTTGTTTCTTGCACACACCACCTGCTGGAGACCTGTAGGACAGCCCTCCGGTCCCCATACCAAGTACCGTGACATCAGCGTGCCCTAGGCCGCACCAGCCAGCCACTCCAGTATTTTGGGCCCCAGCTGACTCAAGGGCCCAAGAAAAGGCTAGGCCCCGCTGGTGGATGTTGCATCGGCTATAATGCAGCCGCGACACAAAAAATGACGCAGTACGATAGAAAACTGGTACAAACACTTTAATAAAAGGGGGCAAATGTCTCACTAATACGCCTCAACTACAGCATTCTTTGTATATAGTAGGAGTTAACAGTTCCTTTGATTTTGTATTCACAAATGATCCAATATTCTACACTATTAGATGCTTATTAGATTGTTAAACAATTAAGCGGGGGAGATTTATCAGAAGTGTCTGAGGTAAAACTGTTCTAGTTGCTCATGGAAACCAATCAGAGCTCAGCTTTCATTATATAAACAACCTGTGGAAAATAAAAGCTGAGCTCTGATTTGTTGCCATGGGCAACTGGGACAGTTGTGTTATCAGACACTTTTGATAATGGATGGATCATAGGGTGATCATTATGATTTAACAAATTCCTGTAATAGTAGTTAATTCCTTCTCCTTTGGACACCTTTATTCTATGTTGTACGCTGGTATTTATGAGGCCGGTGAGACATGAGCCTGCCAAGGTGCTGCGTACTGTACTTTCATGTGACATTTATCTCAATTTACCCGCATTGTGTTACCATGGGAACTTCACCCTCACACATCTTTACCGCTCAGCCGGCACGTTGGAGGTTCATTATGGATGTCTGTAGATTAGAAGTAGATGTGGAAACCCTCAGTGTTAAAAATGTCAATACCCACAGGAGAGGAGGACAACTTAATAGAGTGTGGGGGCTTCACACACAGCCCGCTGCTACATGAAAGGCCTCGCAAAGCCTCACACATGTCACTAGGCCAAACCTGCACAGGGGAACAGGACAGAAATCCTCCAATATGGAGTATGCTTGTTACCAGATCTAGATAGAGGAATAGGTAGGGATAGATAGATATTGATAGATAGAAAATAGAAAGTCCAAGGCACTATGTAAAAATGAGCTCCAAATAAGAAGGAGTGGAAAGTCCGCAACTCCCGGCAAGGCCTTCAGTATGTACGTGTAGAAAACCCAACAGCTCTCAAATGTCCAATTCTAATTAAAGGTGATTAATTCTTCTAATTAAAGTTTATTCACGCGCGCCAACATTTCAGTGTGTTACAATGTTTTCGGTGCTTGATAAAGGTGCAACACACATAAACTTCACCTTTATTTGGAATTGGACATTGGAGAGCGGTCTGTTTTTCTAAATGTAAACATAATGGGGCAGAACGGTCCATTCGCGATCCAGCAGCGCCTTCTCTGCGCTGGATTCGGGTCCGGCCGGGATTTATTAAGGCAGTTCCTCCGCCGTCCACTAGGTGGCGCTGCTGCGCTGAAGAGCATCGGAACGCACTGGAATACACTGAGCCGGGCCGAGTGAAGGTAAGTGCAATTTTTGCGACACATTTTTCGTTCGGCCATGCCCCCGATTTCCGTTGCGTGCATGCTAGCGCCAATGCGCCACAATCCGATCGCGTGCGCCAAAATCCCGGGGCAATTCAGGGGAAATCGGCGCAAATCGGAAATATTCGGGTAACACGTCGGGAAAATGCCAATCGGGCCCTTAGTAAATGACCCCCAATGGGGCTCGTTTACTAAGGGCCCGCGGCCGCACTTTCGTTGGTTTTTCAGACATTTTCGGGATTTGTGTCACAGTGACAGGTATTTAACTGGGGATTGTGTCACATGTGATCGGATTTCGTGCAACAGAAATTGGGGTGCGGGTCGTCGGACAATCCGACTGATTCGGACTGAGTGCGGGATTTAACTTTCAAATTGTGTCGCAAGATCAAGCACTTACATGCACCAGGAAGAAGAAGGTGAACTCCGGCGGACCTGAGCAGGGAAGCGACACATGTGACACACAAGATATCGGGCGCACGATCTTAGTGAATCGCGGCACAGTGCACTATCGTCGGACAATGCACTTTCGTGAATTCCGCAGAACCGGGTAAGTAAATGTGCCCCATTGACATGAGAAGAAGAGATAGATAATAATTCTGCACTCTATGTCCCTCATCCCCCTGCACCCCTTATCCTCTATCCTTCATCCCGTCTCCCACAATCCCCTGTTCTATAAATGCTAATTTGTATTTGGTCCAATGTCCCAGCTTCTTTGACTTAGATAGACAGATATGACAAAGCTACATTACACACCAAAAGTTTGGACACACCTTCTCATTCAATTAGTTTTTTGTATTTTCACGTCTATAAAAATTGTAGATTCAGACTGAAGGCATCACAACTATGAATTAACACACGTGGAATTATATTATAAACAAAAAAAAGTTTGATACAAGTGAAAATACGCATTATATTCTAGGTTCATTTTGCTTTGATTACTGCTTTGGACACTCTGGGCTTCTCTTGAGGAGCTTCAAGAGGTAGTCACCTGAAAAGGTTTTCACATCACAGGTAGATGTCAGATAGATTGTGGTTAATTGTTATTTATGCTATTGCTATCTGTGTTTTTGAATATGGAATTTTTTTGGATTGATTTGTTGGGTTTTCTTTAGTCTTTTGTGTTTTTTTTTTTTCTCTTTTTGTTATTAGATTGCTCTTGATTGATATACTTTATTATACCGTGAGATACTTGCAATTGAAATTGTTACTTATTTGCTCTATATCAACTATAGAAAGGAGTATAAAAGAGAGTGCCCGTGTTGTCTATGATCTATGCTTGAAAGCTTGAAGTGTTTTATGTATATATGAAGCTCCTTGAGTGGTTTATGTGAATGTATGAGGGTTAACTAAATAAAACTTTGATTGTTATGAAGGAGTTCAACTCATCAGAAATGTGCAGTCATTTGCATTGAAGACAAAGATTAGGTAAGTACTATAAACAACCAGGAATGTTACCCGATCAGAGTAAGTACAATCCAAAGTGTCCGTTGTCTTGTAATGTGTCTTGTTGTGAGAGATGTGTTTGTCCAATGATGCCTTCAGATCAAGTATTTCTTTATTCTGTGAATAAGCAAGCTGTTTAAAAGTCCACATTTGTTGGAGAATTCAGGTCATATATTAATTTATCTGGAGATAGTTTCCTTATTCCCAACAATAGACACAAAAATATCTTGGTTGTGTCTAAGTTATCGCCCAATGCATTTATCTAATTAATTACTCTCTGTCTTACTATTGAACTACTCTAACAGGTCTGATGAGCCCAAATTTGAGATCTTTGGTTCCTACCACTGTGTCTTTGTGCAACGCAGAAAAGGTGAATGAATGGACTCTACATGGCTGGTTCCCACCGTGAAGCACGGAGGAGGAGGTGTGATAGTGTGGGGGGGCTTTGCTGGTGATGCTGTTGGGGATTATATTGAACCAGCAGGGTTACTACAGCATCTTGCAGCGGCTGCTATTCCATCCGGTTTGCGTTTAGTTGGACTATCATTTATTTTTCAACAGGACAATGACCTCAAACCCACCTCCAGCATGTGTAAGGGCTATTTGACCAAGAAGGAGAGTGATGGGGTGCTAAGCCAGATGACCTGGTGTCCACAGTCACCAAACCCAATGGTTTGGGGTGAGCTGGACCGCAGAGCGAAGTCAAAAGGGCCAACAAGTGCTAAGCATCTCTGGGAACTCCTTCAAGACTGTTGGAAGACCATTTCAGGTGACTACCTCTTGAAGCTCATCAAGAGTGTGTAAAGCAGTAATGAAAGCAAAAGGTGGCTACTTTAAAGAACCTAGAATATAAGACATATTTTTAGTTGTTTCAGACTTTTTTGTTAAGTATATAATTCCACAAGTGTTTATTGACAAGCTGCTAAGGCATATTATTATTTTGCACCTTAAAAGGGTTAATTAAGATAAAGTCGTACAAGTTGGACCAAACGCTTCAGCGACGTAACGTAGCACATGACTACAACCCAGTAAATTAGTTTCCTATACTGTTTTAGTCCTGATATCTTTGAGTGCGTTATTTTATTTTCAATACCTCAGTAGGAACCTGGACCAGGAAGTATTGACCAACAGGGACTTGGGCAGCATAGCATATCGGAGAACACTTATTAAGTTTGGACATCTAGGAACGTTCTTTAATCATCCATCTGATTAGATTTAACCAATAGGGGAGATTAAAGAGATGCCACAATACTTAGAATTAGTGTTAAGATCACCTCCGATGACATCTGAGGAGGTCCTACAACCATGTGGCCAGGAACTTATGAAAAGATGACCGTGTAGACTTTCTTCGACATAATATATCATTTTTTTTAAGTTTGACCCCATTATATTGTAGGTAAATCCAGCAGAAATAAAGGTTTACTATGAACTTGTATGTCCTTCCTTCCGGTACACCACGAGAACTTGCGAGGTCTTCTCAGTACACCGTGATTTCTTTCCTGGTAGTTATTGCACAATGTACTATGAAAGATGAACATCGTTTCCAGCCCTTAGTTTGCAAATGTCTGAATGTTGTTGCCTTGGTAACAAAAGGTGATTCCACATTAACCATTCTCCTGAAGCACATAGGGATCTCGAATCTGCACATGCTGATGGATGATTTATTAAGTTCATTTGTTTGGGGGGGATTTTTCATGCTCGGGAGACAAGGAAGTGAGTGCCAAGAACACTTCAAGATCATTCCATGTTAATCAGATCCTGGACTGGTCAGCCTCTGCACAACACGTAGGAGACATATGGACACGGGTGAACACAATTAACACCACGGAAACTTCACAACAAAGGAAAACATGTCATGAATCGCTAACGATACAGCCAGGACGGACTGTGCCCAACGCTTCCAGGAGAAATATCATGTATAATATCTCAGTGATGATCACAAATGAAAGGCGCTTCAACAGCAATGGCGGTTTCGCGTGAGGAAACTGATGTCTTGTTGAAAGCAATTAGTGGCACATCACAAGACATGTTTATTATGTAGAGAAGCCTTGAAAGGAATGGATGGATATGATGGGACTTTGGTTGGTTAAATACAAAGCCTTGGTCTTGAGAACAGATGTTCTGAACATATGTGAGTCTCTAAGGAACAGGTTGCGCAAACTACAGTAGGGATCTGTGCAGGTACCATTCATTGGGGCAAAGTGTCTCCTCAATAGTTAAAGGGGCATTCTTATTGCATAAAGTACTGACAAATCTTTGGGGTATGCCCTCACTATATGATTGTGGGGGTACAACCTCTGGGACACTCATAAATCTTAAAAAGGATAAAGGTGGTCATGTAACACGTCTTCTTCTCTCAAGCGTGTTGAGCAGAAGACTTCTATTGACTTTTCTCACACATTCATGACTGATATGGTCCAAATACGTAAGTGTCCTTCAAACAACAAAAGGTTGTGCGCCTATGTCCTAAGACATGGCCTTAAATCTAATGACTAAGGGATTCATTCTGGTTCCATACAAAGGAGTTTTTTTCCCACTGAGCATTATAGGATTTGGTGCCTTGTTCTAGATTAACACTGTAGATTGGTCTTGATGAACCTAGATCCTTATTGAACCTTATCTACTCTGATATTATGTCTTAGGACAGTGATGACGAACCTTTTAGAGGCCAAGTGCCCAAACTACAACCCAAACCCACTTATTTATCACAAAATGCCAACATGGCAATCTTTGTTCTAGCTTTCAATCGTATCAGCGTCCTAAGGACCCCAATAAAGATAGGAGGACAAATTCAAGTTCCCCTGAACAGGAAGAATGTTTGTGCCTGGAAAAGAAGCTACAATCATAATTAATATCTGTCCACACCTTCCCATTCCTCCAGTAGTCCCAGGCAGTGCTGTTGCTGGGCTGACTATGAGTGCAAGTAGATACCTTGAGACCTCTTTGGTGATGGCCTGGGTTCCCACAGAGAGGGCTCTCACTGCCACCACTGGAACCCATGCCATAGGTGCGCCACCACTGTTGAGTGAAGTGCTAATGAAAAACGGGCCCAAGAAACTGTCAAATAAATATATACCCATATTCAATAAGAGGCCACATACACAATAAGCCACCATCCTTCATGGATTTTGGTGTGCCCACTACCCATCAAGGGTCAATTATTGAGACAAACCCATGAGACCCATGAGGTGTATGGAACCCACCCTAATTTCACCACTGCTGGAGGTCCTTACTTATAAAGTGTCTACAATAATATTAACTTCAGTGATTGTTACTGAGTATTCTAGAAGGAAGCCATTATGGTCCTCTGCAAGTCGTAACTTAAAAATCATCCTAGTGTTGTAAGGACACGGCCAATCCAAGAAATAGCAGGTGCAATGAAGGCGTAAGACGCCCAGGCACTTACAGGTCTGTAATAACCTCAAACACATAATGTTACAAGACACAACTCCACTTAGTAAAATAAACATCTGACAGAAGAAGAAGAGCGCACTTATCCATTAAATTCCCTCCGAGATCAAAGTACTCCTCCTGCTGCCAGAGAGACCAAGGAAACACATACAGAAGAGGCTTCGTTCTTACCCAAATTTGTAATTAACTACAAGGGGAAGAAGACAATTACCATATTTAAAAAAAAAAGAGGGAAAAAAGTTGCTGACACAATATAATTATCCTCATTAATTATGCAAGGCATGTACCCCAGGCTGTACATGACAGTAGCTCGTCTAGAACACATACAGAGTGTTCCCGAGGAAGTATCTACACAATATTTTAAAAAGAACAGTGTTTTTTTTTTAAATAATTTTTGTTTTCTAATTACCATATTAATTGAAAGATCTAAAATTATAGAATTTTTGTAAATTAGAGCTCAAATCCAATGTAGAGTGGGAGGCACAAAAATTTACCAAATTCCAAACTTCTGTTTTGTGGCTTCCTTGAAGTATTTAACATGTAAGTTTTTAACTTTTTTTATTTTGTTTGTTCACTGATCCTATGAAGTGATGCCATGTTGCTATAATATTTCATCACTTTTTTTTTGCTAAGATCCAATTATTGGGCCCCGACTAAAAGTCTCCTAATCCTGCTCTGGCTCCCGGTTTCAGCATTGCCGTAGTCTCTGGTGGCCTCAGTTGACCATGGTAACATATAACAAGCAACGACACTTGCGCCCGCTAAGGTCACTAATTAGGCCAAGTGGGTCCCATGACCCCCGACACTTCCAGCCCAGTATTATGCTGTGTGTATGTTACCAAATTGTCTATTTAAAATACTATTTTCAAAGCCTAGAATTATTTTTTATAACTTTTCTGAAATAAATGTTCCTAATATAGAAATACCCAACTAAAAATGTAGATGTTGTGTTGTATCGATGTAGATTTCAGGTTATATCTTGTAGACTGAATGTTGAATAACGATTCAGGTCCAAGTTCAATCCATTATCCTACAGTGTTGATACAGAGGAATTGTCCCATATGGGGAAAAATTTCTTTCCCGTCTTCAAATATGGCAGTCAGAACTACATGCTAAAAAAACTAGTTTCCATAAGGATATATTTTTTATTTCATCCAGGCCCTCTTGAACTTTTCCAACCATCACAAAATCTTATGGCAGTGAGTCCTACACGGCCGTCTGCACATTTGGCTCATAGGATGCACCACCACCAGACAACGGTCCCCTACCAATGCCTGCACAACTGGATCTATATATTGTATATTGTCCCTCACCCTAGAACCTAATGTTTTTAGCTGGTCTGGTCCCACTCTATGTTACATTTTGCCTCATTGATCTCTTGTTTGATCCTTGGCTTGTTTTTTTTGTTTCATTCCTAATCTGTTACTATTGCATTCCTGTGCTTTCTAGCTGAACCCACCGCCTGATTCCAGACCTTTCATCATTCTCCACCTGCCCTGACCTCGAACCATCCTTGACCACTCTTATACCTGACCTTTTGGTTCTACACAACACTGTCTCTTGGCCTGCTCATTCTGCTGCTATTCACACCTGGACCACTTCTACAAGATCTACCCAGCGTCAAACTGGGATCCTTAGGACTAAATCCGCTTAAATCCATTCTTGGGCCCACCACATTCTTGGGGCCTACTACAGGAATGTAATTATTACTTGACCCCCCATTTGCGAATTACTTGGACTGTTATGGCCCCATGAGCCCTGTCAGTCTCCTGCTGACTGGCTCTTGCCTACGATGCACGACTGAGAAGATGGAGTCAAGTACAATAATTGTATCCAGTCATGCATTACTTATGCAGGACCTGGGTGTCCACCTAGTTCCAGGACCCAATGGTGAATCACCTGTTCACCTGTGGGCAAGTCCAAGCCTGGACTTAGCCACAGTAAAGACAAGATCCTTGTATAGGGATGAAAAGGAATGGACTGAGGCGGGTCAAGGTTCAAGCTCTTAAAGGGGGACCCAGAGTCAAATACCACGGTTGGTCCACACCCTCTGGTTGTATCATACTGCTCTTACAGTAGGGAATCCAGTTCAGGTATTTGTATATTATAATTGCTGTAGATCGCTTCGTAGCCATATTTTTTTTCCAAATTTTAAATTTGTAACCCGTCAAAATTAGAGAAATAATAATAAAAACACAAAATGATAAAATAAAAGCAAATTAAAATTTTTTTAAAAAAAACCTGTTCAACGTTCATGAGATTCATATCTCTATTTCGGGTCTAACATTAGATAAATGGTTGCAGCGCACACAGACAATAGTCTTTCAGGATCACAGTGTGAATTTTACTCAGATCCACCCCAACCCAAGTGCCCCCTGCCTGGCCCACAGCTGCATTATTTAACCAAGTGTCAGAAAGCTCCAGACAAGTGTCAGCTGGGTTATTAGAGTTACGACACCGGATACATATTTTATAAGACATCAGCAGTAAGCCTTGTGTCTAGGTAAGTGCCAGATGAATCATTTATCCCCTGTAAGCATGGAATAAAGGTTACTATTTGAACATGCTACAAAGATTTAAAAAAAAATATTAAAAAATACCGGAATAAATGCTGAATCATCAGATTTTTTCACATATTTGGATATCAACTTAGCACAGTAAGAGCACTTGTGTATAAATAGCATTATTAACTGTAATGTCTCCTGTATCTATCCGAAACTCGAAAGCGCCCTGTGATCGCTGATTCTCCCAGCCTAGCCAGGAGCGTTGGTGGTCATGGGGCCAGCTGTGCCCTCAGTATGCCTTAGTGATGTCACTTGTTTAAAGTTATCAGCATCCAATTCAGCTGATGACTTGTGACTGTTCATACTACCAATCCAGCCAGGAGGGTGGCCAACCCAAAACTTCTAAAAACACTGTAAGAGGCATCTGAAGCATGGTAAGTATACTTTATTATTATTTTTTTGTTATCTTTTTTTACTCCTGCCCTAGTTCCTCAGGATCAAGGGGAGGCTCTATAAAAACTACTATTATACAGCACTAAGACTATCCCTATATTGTTCCTCTCCATGCCTGAAAAGATCCACAGTTCGTTCGTAAAGGTTGACTCACCATCTATTCAAATGACCCCATGTGAGTCCAATCATCATTTTTCCTTAGAGCTGAGTCCAGCACAACCAAGTTCTTTAAGGCCAGTCATGCCTCCAGTTTCCTAACAGAGACACTGGCTGTGTGATAAAGAGAATTCCTGAGGGAGGGTAAATGAGCGAGTTGAGGGAGATGCTGACTCGCTAAATAGAGATATCAAGTCCCTCATCCTCTCTCCCTCATGAATTCTGTTCAGCGAGTCACACAGCCAGAATCTCTCACATTACTAAGGGAGGAGTAATGTCGTAGAGCCGAGCTGGCACAGTTGAAGAGAAAAAAGGCCCCTTGTTAATTAGGAGTCGTGGCTGAGCTGGAAGAACATGAATATACATGAATGATGAGTCAACTTTACAAACAGACTGTGGAACTTTACAGGCATGGAGAATCCCAATATAGGGATAGTTGTACTGCTTTAGAATAGCCATTTTCAAACGTTTAACTGAAAGGTTCCCTTTAAAGGGTTTCTTCAGCAATATACAAGTTATATGTACAACATGCTAGTTGGTGGGGTCTCAGTGATGGGACCCCCACGGATAATGAGAATGTGGGTCTGCCGGCTGCTCTATTTATCTCTATGGCGCTGATGGAGATTGCCGAGTACGGAGCTCGCCAATCTCCATCACCCATGATAGAGATGAATAAGGGAGCTATTGCATGTGCGACCAGCTGATCTCTTCATCTCAGGCTACATCAGGGATACAGCAGACCCCCCTTCTTGTGACATCCATGGGTGTCCCATCAATAAGACCCCCACCATTCAGTAAGTTAGCCCCTTTCGGTTGATTACAAACTGAGGTGGAGTGATTTATAGATATTTTTGTGTAACTACAGAGAAGACAGAGGGAGGGGCTTCGGCTGCAGCCAGTTGTCTTATAATCAACTAGTAGACATATCTTTACTTAAGTATTTTATTTTTAATTATAGAAAAAATGAAACAAGATGATAAGATTTTGTGTACATTTTCTGTGTTTAATTAAACATTTTCTTTTACGTTTATTACCTGGCAATGAGACTGATTAATAGGTAAATCTGGGTAGAAGTGCATCACAATTACCCTGATCAGGCGTCCGTGGAAGTCCTGCTCAACAGATAAATATGGGAGCTGAGGCCCCCTCCTTCAATGGAGACATCAGAGATCGCATAAGCGTCCTATTTATTAATAAGCAGTTGGCTGGACGACCCTTCCAACAAGAGGTGACGACCTCTGCAACACATTCTATGAACTTTGGACAAACCAGAAAATTTCATAGTGACAACATTCCATTGACTATGAGGTCACCCAACTAGCAGACCTCAGAAGATCTAGAATCAGGGATGGTGACCTTTTAAGGAAGTTAAAGCTATTTTCCTCTATACCCATTAATTTACATGTAGAACTAGCTGGAAGAAGGACACTAGTGTTACAGATGTCACAAGGTTGTTAGAGAACCCTATTTTATTGGGGCCAGGAGCTTCAAGTATAAACTCCTTGTGTTTCCTCCAAAGACATGGAAACTGCTATGAGGACTATATCAAGTTGCCATGAAAGAGGTTTTCCAGGTTGGGGGCCAATTTTTATACATATGCCCTTTACATAGAATAAATCAAACGGACTGTTGAGTGTTTCCAACGGAATTGATCCCAATCTTTATTAGAAGTTCCAGTCTGGGTTTGGGTCTGCAATAGTTCACCCCCCACCTGCCATTAAAACCAGTGATTGTTGTTGGCAAAATCATCATCAGCTTTTAAAAGTCTGTGACTGCGTGTGCGCAGGAACTTACATGCTGGCGTCACAGGGTGCTGCCATTCTGGGGAGTCTCCATTGTGCCATGTCCTCATGACATCATAGGGATGGACAGTCCTCCCCAAAATGGCGGTGTACAGTGTCGCCCGCAAGTTAGTGCTGGCGCATGCGCGGCCATAGCCATTTAAACAGTTAACGTCCACTTTGTTAATGCGGAGGTTACTGGTTGGCTTACGGGTTCTTTAACTAACCTGGTCCCGAAAAAAGGTATTTAAATTTGGGTTTGGCCAAACTCTACCGAACCTAAATTATTACGGGTCCGTCCATCACTAGTCATCAGTATGCGATTAAAAGGGGTATAATACCTGGACCCCGCACTGATTGTTTCCAAGCAAGCCGTAAGAAGGAGAAATGGAGATGAAGGTTGTTCCATCAATGGTATAGTGGCCACGCCAGGGAACTGCAGCTACGCCACAGCATTCCATCTCAGCCACTAAGGTTGAGAGGCACTGAGGTTGCCTCTAAAGACAGATTATTGGGATTCGAGGTGTCAGGTCCTTACTGATATGATACCAATGCCCCATGATGAGGACAGGTTATCAGCCTCAAAAATGGTCTCCGGTCTGGAAAAACCCCTTTTGGGCATATTGTTCTCTTAAAGGGGGCATGATATAAAATATACAAAGTTGTCACTTCCCATCCCCAACTCAGTTTCAAAGGTTATGCACCAGCATTATATATGAGAAATATGGTTTATTGGGGGCCCCAAATTTTTCATTTAGGTCTAGGCCTAACTTTAAGTTACCCTACTGGTTCTTCCTAGTATCATAAATATATCAATATGATAAGATAAATGTTCACCACCTGGAGCCTAAGGGGCTCAAATTAGCTAAATCTATTGTACAATACTCTGTTACAATTCATATTAAAATGAGATGTGTCTGGGACGTGCGGCTAGACTTTTATTACCCTTCATGTCTCCGGACCCTCAATTTACCATCAGAACAAGGATTTATCCATCCACTAAGATTGTACAGAATGATTCCCCATTGTTTTAGTGAACTGAGCATGACTTCCATTAGTGCTCATTTTCATAAGATGCTCGAGCCCTGCTTACATCATATTCATATGCAAATTAAAGCCATTCATTGATTTGCTAATCAAAAAAAACTCCAAAAATACCAGATAAATACTCAGATTGTCTGTACGTTCTGTACCATCCGCGGAGAGAGAAAAGAGCTCATTATGTAACAATAATGATTCCAAAAATACATAAAACAGCCAAACCGGTACATGTTCCACTTTACCTTTTTCTTATTCAGCTTTCATTTTTTTTTAACGGAAATATTTTGTAATATTTAGGGATTTTTGTATAATAATGTTTTCGTTAAAATTTACCATAGAATATGCGCTCATGGCAAATATTAATGTTGGAAAGTGAAATTCGAAGCCCATAAACTCAAACATAAAGCAGCATTTTAATTGAAGTTTTTACAACATAAATGAAAGTTAAAAAGGTTACAAAAATCATAAGCAACCCCAGTGATTTTCCTAGAAATGAAAAAAAAAAAAAAAAAAAGCACAAGGGGGCAAATAGGAGAAAAAAGCCACAAACTCATCTCTTGGAAGGGTTCCTACACGGCGCCAGGAGCAGCTCTCACTGTACTTCCTGTTCTATCCGTGATGACATCACATACATTGCGACTGCTCAGCCAATCCCTGACCTCAGGGGTCATGTGCTGTTTATTCAGATCAGCAATTGGCTCAGTAATCAGGTGTATGCCTGGTTTAACAGGAAGAAAAGCGCTAAGGAATATAAGCCGCTCCTGGAGATGTCACCTACCTTCCCAAAAGGGAATTATATATATGTATATATTATAATTTACTGAGGCTTTACTGATTATCAGAAACCGTTTAAGTCAAAAAGGGTGTAATGGATGCAATTTTATAAGCCTACTATGGGTTTATGTCCTGGTTTCACAAGGGTATACAGGCAGTTCCCGGGTTACGTACAAGATACATAAGGTAAGATAAGATAATTCTTTATTAGCTGCACTGTGGGGAAATTCATAGGTTCCGTAGGTTTCTTCTTAAGTTGAATCTGTATGTAAGTCGGAACTGTATATTTTATAATTGTAACCCCAGCCACAATTTTTTTTTGGTCATTGTGACAATTGGATTTTAAACATGTTGGGTTGTCATAAGACCCAAAATTACAAATAAAGCTTCATTACAGACACCTGTGATAACTGTTATAGCTGATTATTATAGCTTAGCGCGAAAGTACAGAAAATTACCAACATCCAAAGGTCCGTTTGTAACTACGGGTTGTTTGTAAGTCGGATGTTCTTAAGTAGGGGACCGCCAGTAATGACCCCCATGGGACAGCATTGTGTTACTCAGTGACACTCATCAGATCAATGGTCAGGCCTTCAAACACCGGATGCAAAACTGATTGATACAGTAATTTCCCGCTTACACTTGTCCGAACCTGGACTTCTATTCACTTACAATAATGATATACCATATAAATAAATAAAGTTTATGTTATAATCCCTTTTCTTGAATTTAGAAAAGATTGACCCCGCCCCTCCCAAAATAGAGCATTGTAAAATATCATGACACACATCTGTGAAATACTAGATGAAAACGTTTGCAGATTTTCTCTTAATTTTTACATGAATAGATACATTTAAAAAAAAATGACATCACATAAAATAATTTATTACCAAAAAATTAAAGGGCTGGGAACAGGGTGAGTGGGGGGGGGGGGGGGGCTTTGGGGATTTATTTGTTTTGTATTGTATAAAAACAATAAAGAAATATCTGATTTAAAAAGAATAAATAAATAAAATAGTAAACACATAAGTCACTTTTAACAGACTTAGGCCCCTTCCACACTTGCGTTGCAGATCACGTCAGAGTCTGATCAGGGTGCGATCAGTTTTTGGGTAGTGAAAAACGCACATTTTGCATCAGAATACAATCAGTTTTCAGTCAGAAATTGTTCAGTGTCTCAGTTTTTCACGCGCGTTTTCAATGCAATTTCAATGCGTTTTTCACGCGCAGATAATGCGCGTGAAATGGACTCAGGACTGAGCTTTAACTTTTCTATGGCAATTGTTGCATGAAAAATGCATTGCACTTGCATTGGACATGTGTCTCAGAGTGCAATGCGTTTTTGATGCATCTCCATAGACTTGTAAGGTGCGTTTTTCACGTGACTTGCAAAAGTAGAGCATGCTGAGATTTAAACGCGCGTTTAAAAAAACGTGTGTGTGCGCGTGAAAAAAAAATGCAAGTCTGAAAAGACCCATTGATTACAATGGGTCAGAGTGCAATGCAAGTTCTGCGCGTCAAAAGCATGCGCAGAAAACGCGAGTGCAAAACGCAAGTTTGAAAGGAGCCTAAGGGCGCGTTCACACGTTGCGTTTTGACCTGCGTTTTCATTGCGTTTGAAACGCATATACAACAGCTGAGGAGAGGTGATTTGCCTAATTACATCACTGTTAACGTTTCCGTTTACAAAACGCATCGTAAACACGATGTTAACGCATGCGTTAACAAAGCGTTAATGCATGCATTTTGTTAACATATGCGTTAACATTACGTTTACAAACGTAAACGGTAATGTAATTAGGCAAATTACCTCACATCAGCTGTTGTATATGCTTTCAAACGCAATGCAAACGCAACCAAAACGCAACATGTGAACGAGCCCTAAGTCTTCAGCTCTTTGTCAGGCCCCCTGTGTGACCACTAGCACTGATCATCCGTATTCAGGATCCATTTGTGAAAGTAGCCTTAGGGCGCGTTCACACGTTGCGTTTTGACCTGCGTTTTCATTGCGTTTGAAACGCATATACAACAGCTGAGGAGAGGTGATTTGCCTAATTTCATCACTGTTAACGCATGTGTTAACAAAATGCATCGTAAACGCGATGTTAACACATGTGTTAACAAACCATTAACGCGTGCGTTTTGTTTACGCATGCGTTAGCATTGCGTTTACAAACGTAAACGGTAATATAATTAGGCAAATTACCTCACATCAGCTGTTGTATATGCGTTCCATACGCAATGAAAACGCAACCAAAACGCAACGTGTGAACGCGCCCCCAGGGCGCATTCACAAGATGCGTTGCGTCACGTTTATTGATGCGTTTTTGACGCATTCCAAAGGCTTCAACCTTGATCACATGTTGAAATAACATTGCGTTTCCATTTCATTTGCTAAAACACATTGTTAAC
>WNYA01000760.1:0-117281 GCA_019512145.1 Engystomops pustulosus | reverse complement strand
AGGTTGGGTTACCTGACTGCAGGAGGTGCGGTTACCTGACTGCAGGATGTTGGGTTGCCTGACTACAGGAGGTGTGGTGCCTGACTGCAGGAGGCGCGATTACCTGACTGCAGGAGGCGCGGTTGCCTGACTACAGGAGGCGCGGTTACCTGACTGCAGGAGATGGGGTTACCTGACTGCAGGAGATGGGGTTACCTGACTGCAGGAGGTGTGGTTGCTTGACTGTAGGTGATGCGATTAGCTGACTTCAGGAGGTTAGCTGACTCATATCTATCTATCTCCTATCTATCTCATATCTATCTATCTATCTATCTCATATCTATCTATCTATCTATCTATCTCATATCTATTTATCTATCTCATTTCTATCTATCTCATATCTATCTATCTATCTATCTCCAGGGCCGGATCAAGGGTGGTGGGGGCCCCTGGGCGCAATCTGGTGGGGGCCCTTCCAACAATGTTTTTGGAAGTATGTAACCTGCCAGCCCCCTTTAGTATACAGCCACCAGCCCCCTGTAGAATTTAGCCGCCAGTCCCCTGTAGAAAATGGCCACAAAATAATAAACTTCAAACATACCTCACCTTTCCTTCCAGTGATCCTCACTAACACAGCTGACATCCTAGATCCCTATGTGCGATGTGGGCGGCCATGGGCCGCTGCGCATCACACACAGAGACAGTCATTGACTCAGCTGAGCTGACTGTCGGAAACTGGTTGGGGCCCCTTAAAAAGTGAAAGTGGTGGGGGCCCCGGGGCTAGAGCCCCAAGAGCCCCTCCTTTAATCCAGCCCTGTTTGTATCTATCTATCTATCTACTATCTATATTCCCATTAGTCACCAGTCCAGTGTGTGTACATAGGGAGCACCACTATATCAGACCAGTATATGATTTGTATTCCTGCAGTGTTTAGCAGTTTTCCCCTCTGAGGCTCTATGTGTAATTGTCTAGCTGCTATCATGTCTCCCCTGCACTCTCTCATCAGCATATAGGAAACTATAGAGAAGTAGTGACCTGTACTTATGGGTGTAAGGTTCTTGGGGTGACATAGAAACTTAGGGGGGGGGGGCATGCACTATTTTAAACCTCAGCCCCCAGTCACCAGCAGGACTTCTTAGGAGCCTCCGGGATCCTGATCGATATAAGGCTGCGTAGGCACAATTGCACACACAATAGTTATTGGGAATGTGCGTGGCATCCCCACCCTGTGCCACGCCTCTGCGTTCCCCTCCCCCTCCCTGCCCAACTCGAATATTGGGCGGAGTAGTGGCAATTCCCAACTCTGCACCTAGAAATGCGACTAAATTGCGGCTTGAACACCTGTTTAGTATTAGCTCCAGCAGCTGCCTCTCTCCTCCCATTCCTCCCCCTCCCTCTCTATAGATTTCTATGTTATCTGACATCTATATTAACTATGCTCCCATCTTGCTCTTCCAAGACAGATAAAACTGAGATCAAGAAAAATACTACACAAAAGATTTTTAGATTTTAGATATATACTAAAAATAAGATTCTGGAAAAAGTAAGAGGAGGAGGAAAGGAGCCGGATACATGGAGAGAGAGGAGCTGTTCTCTCCTGCGATATTACTCCCGGTATCTTATATTCTTTTTTACTGCTCAATTCTAAGAAATTAGTTTTGTCTCTCATTTTAGTGAATTGAAAAATCCATTTACCGTAATCCATTTGGTATTTGAGCTCCCCAGACTTACCCACCCCCATATGACACCGTGTTGTTACAATGTTTGAACAAAAATGGTTTTAAAAACTTGCCAAACCTATGTTTTTCTCTTTCTTACAATAATTCTATAGCTCTGTAGTGCTGGGCTGCTAGAGTGTAATGCAAATGTAGACTAGGAATTAAAGGGGTTGTCCAAAGTGTGACTGCTAACTTCTATACAGAGGACCACAATTTGACAGCTGTTGCCTCTAATGGAGCAGGCGGTGGAGCACACGCCGTGACGGTCCACCCAATGTCTATGGGACTGCAATAAATATCCAAGCACAGCAATTGGCCAACTCCGTTACTCTTAAAAAGAGTCGCTGCTTCATCAATTAAAGGGGTCATGAACGTGTGGGTCCCAGTGGTTTGACCTGACCGATTACAGTGGAATCACCTATCCTGTGTTTAGGAAATAACAATCAAATTTTGGACAACCCCTTTAAATAATTGTGGGTCTATAACTGTAGCACAGATCTGCATATCACTATTGGAATATAACCGAGGAAGAATAAGGGGGAGACAGGAAAAGTAAATGAAGATGGAGGATAAAGGAGCAGGAATGTAACGCAGAATGAGAGAAGGAACTAGAAGAACATAGAAGATCTTCTTTCCCAATATTGCTTTTATACAGAGTTGGTTTGTTCACTTCTTGTTTTGGTTCTAAGGAATCGTGGAGGATGAAGGAGAATTAGTGATGAAAAGACATAAGGATGAATAGAGACAGTAGATGTGGATACAATAGAAGGACGATATAATATATGTGAGATAATGAAGTAAGAAATCAAAGAAGCAGAACAATACAAGAGTAATGCTGCATCAGCGGAGGGAGAGGCAGACAGTGGGGGTCATTTACTAAGGGCCCGAATCGCGCAATTCCGTCGGGTATCCCCACGATTTCCGATTTGCGCCAAATTCCGCCGGGATTTTGGCGCACGCGATTGGATTTCAGCGCAATCGTGCCGGGTTGCATGCAACGGAAATCGGGGGCGAAGAGCCCGACGGATTTGGAAAAACCGCAGAATTTTTTTTAAAAAAGTGTCGCTTGACATGCACTTACCTGCACCAAGTAATAGAAGGTGAACTCCGATGGACTTCAGCAGACCTCGGCACAGCAGTGACACCTAGTGGATATCAGCGCACGGACCTTAGTGAATCGTGGCCGGACCCGAATCAGCGTCGGAAAACCCGCCGCTGGATCGCGACTGGGCCGGGTAAGTAAATCTGCCCCAATGGGGTAGAAGAAGAGAAAACTATTGGAGGAGAAGATCAGAACAAGGAAATATGTGAGAAACAGACAGGCGAAGACCTAACCTGAGGAGAAAATGGACTACAAGATAAAGATGTAGATTAAGATATATGAAGGTACAGGCGGTCCCCTACTTAAGGACACCCGACTTACAGACAACCCATAGTTACAGACGGACCCCTCTGCCCACTGTGACCTCTGGTGAAGCTTTCTGGATGCTTTACTATAGTCCCAGACTGCAATAATCAGCTGTAAGATGTCTGTAATGAAGCTTTATTGATAATTCTTGGTCCAATTACACCAAAAATTTTGAAACTCCAATTGTCACTGGGGCAAAAGAAAAAAAATTGTCTAGAACTTCCATTATAAAATATACAGTTTCGACTTACATACAAATTCAACTTAAGAACAAACTTCCAGACCCTATCTTGTATGTAACCCGGGGACTGCCTGTATATGAATACAGCAGAAAAAAAAACATACAAAAAGTTACAATGGGAGAGGTAGAAATTGCAGAAGATAATGGGGCAAATTTACTTACCCGGTCCTGTTGCGATCCCCGATCCGGCCGGTACGATGAAGATGAAGTCCGGCGCAATTCACGTAGCTCGTGCACCCAAGATCCTGCATCCGTCACTTCCCCGCCGAGGTCCGACGGAGTTCACCTTCTTCTTCCCGGTGCTTGTAAGTGCTTGGTCTTGCGACACAATTTGAAATGTTAAATCCCGTGCGTAGTCCGAATCCGTCGGATCGTCCGACGGCCAGGCCCGCCCGATTTCTTTCGAGTGCAAGCCGGCGCCAATGCGCCACAATCAGATCACGTGCACCAAAATCCTCTGCTAAATGCGGTGCAACTCGGAAATCGTCGAGAAACCCAACAAAAATGCGCTCAGCGGACCCTTAGTAATTGAGCCCCAATGTGTGAAAAGATATGGAACGTCCAAAAAGATAGTTGAGGAAAAGGGTATTAGAAGAGACATGAGAAGATAGAATGTAACAAGATAAAGTATGAGAGAAGATACACAATGAGAAAAATGGTAGCAAGATTTACAAAAAGATACATTAGAAGAATTGTGTATGATAACATACCGTACTAGATACAGGAGAAGAAGATGAGTATGAGCAGAGGATACAGGAGAAGAAGATGAGTATGAGGAGAGGATACAGGAGAAGAAGATGAGTATGAGTCTCACCCATACTCATATTCTCTCTATCCTATCATATGATCAACTCATCTTCTCCTCTATCCTCTCCTATGCTCATATCTCTTTTCTTCTCACTGTAATCTATCATTCTGATCTCCTATTCATATTCTCTCCTGTATCCTCTAATCTGATCTACTTAATCTTCTTTCCTGGATTCTCTTCTGATCATATAATTTCTTCTAATGTATTACTCTGATCATACTCATATTTAGTCTCACGGATACTATGATACTAATCAGGTCGTTGTAAAAGTATAATTTGATCCCATACTCATATTTCTTCCCACTCAGTATCCTCTCCTATCCCTTTTCAGACTGCTTGCATCTCATTTCCCCTAATCCCCCCTCTTGTTTCCTCTCACCATATATCTTATACTCGATCAATACTCCTACTGACCACAACTACATTACTACGGATCATCTCCTAATACTCATTCTTCCTTCCATAATGTATCCTCTGCATACTAATGCATACTTCGTATCCTTTTATCCCTTGTCTCACTACTCTCTTATCTATCCTGTTTCCTATCCTCATACTAAATATATCTTTTATCATGTATCTTTTCCTACTAATCATATTCTCTCCTGTATCCCTCTCACTATCCTCCTGCTCCCTCATACTAATCTTATTCTTTCATGTATATTCGATCATAACTAATATTATTATCCTGTATCCTTGATAATACTCATTTCTCTCGGTTTCCTCTCCCATAATCATCTTCCCTCTATCCTCCCTTCCTCAATACTCATCTCTTTCCTGTATCCTGATCATAATACTATATTCATTCTCCTGTATCCTCTTCATAATACTCATTTCTCCCTGATCATCTACTCATAATCATCTTATTAGCCTATGGATCCTTCCTCATATCATCTATTATCCTGTATACTATACTCATAACTAATCTCTTCTCCTGTATCCTCTGCTCATACATCACTTATTCTCCTGTAGCATCTGCTCATACTCAGCTTAGTCTCCTGTAGTCCGCTACTCATTAATAATATTCTTCTCGTATCCCTGCTATACTCATAGTATTCTCATGCTATACTCTGCTCATACTCATCTTCTTTCTCCCTGGATCTTGCTCATACTCATATCTTCTTCTGTATCCTCTGACTCATACTCATCTTTCTGTCTCTAATATAAATATCATTATCTCTCCTCATACTCATCTTCTTTCTTCCTTTATCCCTCCTCTGCTCATACTCATCTCTTCTCGTACCTCTACTCATACTCAGTTTCTATGGTATCCTCTGCTCATACTCACTCTTCTGGTCGTGGGCTGAGGGGGTTCCTCTGTCTTCTATCTTTCTATCTTCTGCTCCTGTATCCTCTGCTCATAACTCATTTTCTCTTCTTCTCTGTATCCCTCTCCTCCTCATACTCATCTCCTTCTCCTCCTCGTCCATCTGCTCCATAATCATCTTCTTCTCCTGCTATCCCTCCTATGCTCATCTCATCTTCTTCCTGTATCCTCCTACATACATCTCTTCTTCTCTGTATTCCTCTCCTATACTCTCTTCTTCTCCTGTATCCTATCCCTACGACTCTTCTTCTCCTGTATCCTCTCCTCAGGAAGATGAGTATGAGGAGAGGATACAGGAGAAGAAGATGAGTATGAGGAGAGGATACAGGAGAAGAAGATGAGTATGAGCAGAGGATACAGGAGAAGAAGATGAGTATGAGGAGAGGATACAGGAGAAGAAGATGAGTATGAGCAGAGGATACAGGAGAAGAAGATGAGTATGAGCAGAGGATACAGGAGAAGAAGATGAGTATGAGGAGAGGATACAGAAGAAGATGAGTATGAGGAGAGGAGAGGATACAGGAGAAGAAGATGAGTATGAGGAGAGGATACAGAAGAAGATGAGTATGAGGAGAGGATACAGGAGAAGAAGATGAGTATGAGGAGAGGAGAGGATACAGGAGAAGAAGATGAGTATGAGGAGAGGATACAGGAGAAGATGAGGAGAATGAGGAGATGATACAGAAGAAGAAGATTTCTCTAACTGTTCTGTTAATTTTGGTTCTGAATTTCTGGAACATTAAAGATCTTCAATACCTCATAATAACACAAAGCCTCTACATGTATCTAATAACCCCCAGGCCATACTACAATCACAGCATATATACACCAGACTGGGAGCTATCCAAAGGCCAGAGGCAGGCAAGCAGGGCCATTAGGCCTCTGTGTATTTAGTCTACATGATATGGGTAGGATACTACAATGTATCTCCTCTAGATGAGGGTCTTCATGTTCCACTGACTCTCCCGCTCCCCATGGCGAGGGTCCTCCGATAGCGTGGGGTTTTATGTGTCTGTATATATTGTTTTCATGAATATGCTAATGGGCGCATAATGAGGTTTTACTTTCCTGGAGCGTTAATCTAGAATACAGGGCTCTTAGTTCATGCATCATTGCGTTCTCTTTGCATATCCAGCGTATAATACACACCTGCCTTAAGTGAGGAGAGGGTGGAAAAGCCCCATGAAGACAATCTACACACAAGTAGGTTGATCTTTTACAATCCTGGTCTATCCTTCCAGAATAATTTACTTTTTTTTTGTTTCATCCCTTTTCCCAAATTTATAAGAGAGATTTCACTTTGAGACCATCTCTAGGTTTGGCATTTCCTTCAACTGATACATTTGGTAGGTTAATTCTGCCCCCGAGAGGGTTTGCATAATCATGTGAAGTTTCATGTTAGAGAAAAGGTTAAAGATGGATGCATTCCCTCTGAGGCTTCCATTACTGGGGCCCGCTCATGCATGCTTTATACTTGGTGACACGACACAAAAGTTTGACTTACATTCTGCTTGCCCACGATGTTATCGAACGGAAGTTCTGGGCTCCACGACCCTTCCGTAAAAGTTGTGCCGCTGTTTCTCCTGTCGGTGGGACTTATAGACTCCTTCACTATGTCTTCCGGGAGGGTCAGGAGGTTCTCCTCTGGTTGTTTGATAAGGTAGGTCTCAATGTTATGTTTTCTCAAAAATTCATTTCTTTCCTTGCCGTGTCCTTCTTCGACGTTATAGTCCCCGTTAAGGCAGTCGAGAGAAGCTTTTGATATATGAATTCTCCTACAAAAGGGGAGTAATATTACGAATTAGGTATGTTTTGAAGACTGTGAGACAAAATACTACATCATAATCCTGGAAGACGAGGGAAAATTTATGGGTAGGTGAATTTGGCAATGTTCCAAAGTGAGAGTTGGGTATTAACTGCCGGCATAGGGCATTCCAGAGAACTGGTGAAGCTTGGAGATGGGAATGAAAGTAGTTTCAGATTGTGGAGGATATCACAAAGGAAACCTGCCACAATGGATCGACCTATAAAGGTAGATCCGGTGGCAGGTTCCTCTAATGTTTATTATTATAACCCTTTTTTTCCCCCAATATGCAAATTTTCTAAAGAGGCTACTGGGGTGTGGAGTAGCCAGAGCTAAGGCTATACGGTGCGGCTACTCCACGCCCCAGTAGCCTCTTACATTCCATCTACCAATCCATCTTCAGTGTGCAGCTACGAGGAGCTGTGTGCACTCTTCTGCAAATATGGGTTCTGCGCATGCGCAGTAGCACCGGCTTCAGAGCCAAGGCTGCGCAGCTGCGTTCAGCGCATGCACAGGACCCAGCTTGAAATGTGATAATGAATATTGTAGAATTTGTTTTGACGTGTATAGAGATAACAATAGAATCTGCTTATATAATAAAAAAAACCTACACTTGTAACTTTCTACCTGTACTGCTTACTTATCCACCGCCCAGTTGTCGCCTGTAGTGTAGCACAGGGCCGGCAAGTAGTCAAGGATAGGGTCTGTTGGAAGCCACAACTAGATGGATAGCTGCCATATACGTTTGGTTGATCAGTCACTTACCCTGGTATCCCACCAGATTCCAATTTATTTGCAATATCCACATCCCAGGACCACACGTCAAATTGCCATTTCCTGAGTCCCAGCACTCCACACAAGACTGAACCAGAGTGGATCCCAATCCTCATGTCAATGTCGTGCTTCGTTCTGGATCGGACGTATCTGTGATTTTAGGGAAAGGTAAAATAAAAAATCTCAAGATTGAATCTGCTGAAAACAACACAATACAATGATCAGATCCCTTAAAGGAACTGGTTAACATAATATATATATGACCTTGTATGTGAAGTATCCTGCTTTATAACTATGTATTCATCATCATTTTTATTGATATGCAAATTAACATTTCGGTGCACCACGGGCGCATGGTCGGGTGCATCCTCTTTGTTCCGTTTCATCACCCAGCACCTATCACAGGGTGCACTGGAACTTATGGCCATGCCAATGGTTCACCGAAATACTAATTTGCATATAAATACAAATAAATAAGCATTTTAGCCACAGACTCTTTCAGGAAAGACCTGCTTATGATATAGGATGCTTCACCTACAAGGTCATGTTAGGATTATATATGACTGGGTGCTAATGGAGTCCCAATGAGCAACTTGTTACCAAACATTATCACTTTGACCAGGTATACCCGGGCAAGTGCCGGGGCCCAGAGCTGCCTGGGGGGGCCCGCATGAGGCTCTGTATCAAATGAATCCATAGGGTGTTAGGGGGGCTTTATATAAAATACCCATGTAGGGGTTGTATATAAAATAACCATAAGGGGGCTATTTCTCCTTTAGGGGAACAGGAGACAGAATTTATTTCAGAATTTTTAATGCCACCATGTGAGTTTACTGCAAAGGGGCCCACTGAGGCTGTCGCCAAGGGGCCTACTGAAACCTGTAGCCGAACCTGGACAAGCAAATACAGAACAATTACCTAATAGTCTTGATCATGCTGAGCCCCATTTCTACGCAGCAGTGAGCGTGGTCCTGACGTGGCTCCGGAAGGCCGGACACACAATAATAGCAGTCACCCAGGATCTTAATTCTAAGGCAGTGATGTTCCTAAAATAGACCACAGCGGACACAAGGACGTCACAAAAAGTACAAAAAATATTATAAATTGGCTTTCATCCATGTGAGGCCTTGACTTCAGATTGAAATGAAGGTGACTGGTATCAAAATAAGGTGTAGAAAGAGGAAAACAGGTGCACTAGTAGTCATGGCTCCGCCCACTGTGCACTGAAAACATCATTTGCATATAAATAAAGTTATTTTCAATAAATGATACTTTGCTTAACAATGGAAAAGCTATGATTGGAAATGTAAAGTAATGCCCTAGACATGTGATTTGGGAGCTGATACATTTCCTTTAAAGCCACATCTTTTTTTGTGCAGTGAAGATTTTATCTTATTTTTTTACTTTATAACAATATAAATGACATGTTAACCTTATGTTATAGGGATTTTTCCCCTCTACAGGCTCTGTCTCTAATTCTCAGCTATCTCAGAGCTGGAGGCTGGAGACTAGCTGCTATGATGTCTCCCATACACTGCACACACGAGTAGAGTAGCATCAACACAGGTTTCAGAGCTGCAACCCACAATGCAGGGGGCCGCAAAAACCCAATGATCTCATTTGCTGTATGAAGCTCTAAGTATCATAAATCCTCCATGTGCTCTCTGCACTGAGATTTATAATACACCGCCTCCAGACTTGTCCACTGTAAGGAGATTATTCTTACTGTCAGAAGTAGTTGAAGGTCCGTATATAGTCGAGTAAGGAATGTCGGGAGCTGCAGGAGTACAGCTTGTCCTAGTACATGTCTGTATGGAAGATACTGGGATACAGGAGCAGATGCCAATGGATGTCACTAGAATAGAATCCGTAATCTCTGCTCAATACAGTATGTACAACATGTATCTAATCCATTTTATGGAGGTATGTACCACACATAGAGCTGAGGCACTGGATCCACAATACATAGAGCTACCGTAAGTGTCTGTATCTAAGCTGCCACTACAGAAGGATCTACCACACATAGAGCTGAGCCACTGTATCTAAGCTGCCATTATGGAGGTATCTACCATACATAGAGCTGAGTCACTGTATCTAAGCTGCCATTATGGAGGTATCTACCATACATAGAGCTGAGTCACTGTATCTAAGCTGCCACTATAGAGGTATCTACCATACATAGAGCTGAGTCACTGTATCTAAGCTGCCATTATAAAGGTATCTACTATACATAGAGCTGAGCCACTATATCTAAGCTGCCACTATAGAGGGAATAACCACATATATAGCTGCGTGACTGTATCTCAGCTGTCATGTTGGAAAGGTTTGAACTAATGATATGTTAAATATGCGTTTTATAGTTGATATATAATAATTATTGATGATATGTTATATATATATATATATAGACTCACCGGCCACTTTATTAGGTACACCTGTCCAACTGCTTGTTAACACTTAATTTCTAATCAGCCAATCACATGGCGGCAACTCAGTGCATTTAGGCATGTAGACATGGTCAAGACAATCTCCTGCAGTTCTCCCGAGCATCAGTATGGGGAAGAAAGGTGATTTGAGTGTCTTTGAACGTGGCATGGTTGTTGGTGCCAGAAGGGCTGGTCTGAGTATTTCAGAAACTGCTGATCTACTGGGATTTTCACGCACAACCATCTCTAGGGTTTACAGAGAATGGTCCGAAAAAGAAAAAACATCCAGTGAGCGGCAGTTCTGTGGGCGGAAATGCCTTGTTGAGGTCAGAGGAGAATGGGCAGACTGGTTCGAGCTGATAGAAAGGCAACAGTGACTCAAATCGCCACCCGTTACAACCAAGGTAGGCAGAAGAGCATCTCTGAACGCACAGTACGTCGAACTTTGAGGCAGATGGGCTACAGCAGCAGAAGACCACACCGGGTGCCACTCCTTTCAGCTAAGAACAGGAAACTGAGGCTACAATTTGCACAAGCTCATCGAAATTGGACAGTAGAAGATTGGAAAAAAGTTGCCTGGTCTGATGAGTCTCGATTTCTGCTGCGACATTCGGATGGTAGGGTCAGAATTTGGCGTCAACAACATGAAAGCATGGATCCATCCTGCCTTGTATCAACGGTTCAGGCTGGTGGTGGTGGTGTCATGGTGTGGGGAATATTTTCTTGGCACTCTTTGGGCCCCTTGGTACCAATTGAGCATCGTTGCAACGCCACAGCCTACCTGAGTATTGTTGCTGACCATGTCCATCCCTTTATGACCACAATGTACCCAACATCTGATGGCTACTTTCAGCAGGATAATGCGCCATGTCATAAAGCTGGAATCATCTCAGACTGGTTTCTTGAACATGACAATGAGGTCACTGGACTCAAATGGCCTCCACAGTCACCAGATCTCAATCCAATAGAGCATCTTTGGGATGTGGTGGAACGGGAGATTCGCATCATGGATGTGCAGCCGACAAATCTGCGGCAACTGTGTGATGCCATCATGTCAATATGGACCAAAATCTCTGAGGAATGCTTCCAGCACCTTGTTGTATCTATGCCACGAAGAATTGAGGCAGTTCTGAAGGCAAAAGGGGGTCCAACCCGTTACTAGCATGGTGTACCTAATAAAGTGGCCGGTGAGTGTATATATGTTCATAACATTTGGCATATATGAGGTTTGGAGATACACAGAGGTATCCGCATGGTCCCATCATCTCACGGGTTGATCGGTTCTTCACTCCTCTGAACCATTTCAATAAAAACTCTATTTCCCGGATCTGGCGTCTCTCCTGCAGATCGTTACATTGTAATAATATTAAAAATAACAATAATAAAACCGCCGTTCCCGAGGAATCCGTCTCATCTGCGAGCGCTGGGCTTAATGATGCCGTTCACCAGGAATATATTATGTATCCGCAGCGATGGGACAATACCCAGCGACTCTCTCTACGTGACGACTGCGGTCGGCGAAGACGTCTGCGATGGATCCGGCGAATCGATGAGACGCAACGAGCGCAAAGCCGTTAGAAGGATTATTTGTTTTTCGGAAAACAAACGTATTTAACTAAGAGGGAAGATTCATTAATGGCGCGTGAAATCCTTCTGTTTCCTTCGTGCAGTGTGTTTCATGTAGGAAAAATTTTTTTTAAAAAATCATGAAAATAAAAATCACATTAAAATTTATTAAAATACAAGCGATTCTCCAATTATTTTTTTTCAAAATTTGCTTAATAGTCCTAGTGTTATATGTATTCTGTAATTTCAATGTCTCTCTAAGGATGGCAGCTCTAGAACTCTAGAATACAGCCAGGAAACATTGAGCTAAAATCCTGAAAATTCTATATTTCACAGTCCTGCTGTTACTAACTATTTAGCCAAAGGCACAATTATACATCTCTCTTGGGACAATACCTAACACTGGCTGCAGAGATCACCCAGTATAATATTACCAGGAAATGCCAGCAATGCAGTTAGAGATTCAACAATCTTGTTATATAGATCCATATTTCACAGTCCTGCTGCTACTAACAACATACACAAAGGTCTGATTACACATCTCTCAAGGGACCTAATACCTAATAATGGCTGCAGAGAGCTTAGAGCCCTGCATGGTGAGCCTCAACTACCACAATGCACTTGGAGAAGCTACAATCCTGGAATATAAATCCATATATTACAGGCCTGCTAATACTTACAACATACACAAAGGCAAGATTACATATCTCTCCAGTGAAAACACATACCCAGGGCTGCTAAGAGCACAGCAGTGTGAGGACATGTCTACAGTGCGCTTGGAGAAGCTACAATCCTGGAATATAAATCCGTATTTCACAGTCCTGCTGCTACTAACAACATAAACAAAGGTCTGATTACACATCTCTCCAGTGTCAATACCTAATAATGGAGGCAGAGAGCTCAGAGCACAGCAGTGTGAGGACACACCCCCACAGTGAAAATTGAGAAGCTGCAATCCTGGAATATTAATCCATATATCAATATTCACAGTCCTACTAACTACATACAAAAAGGTATGATTAGTCATCTTTCCAGGGACATAAATAATAATACTAGTTACAGATATTTGAGAGCACAGCAGTGTGAGGACATGCCCTGAATATACTCGGTGATGCTACAATCCTGGAATATGAATCCATAGATCAATATTCACAGTCCTGCTGCTACTAACTACATACACAAAGGTATGATTAGTCATCTCTCCAGGGACATAAATAATACTAGTTACAGATATTTGAGAGCACAGCAGTGTGAGGACATGCCCTGAATATACAATCCTGGGATATAAATCCATAGATGACAATCCTGCTGCTACTAACAACATGCACAAAGGTCTGATTACACATAACACTGGTCGCAGTCCGGATGGTCGCTATGTGAACGTACACCCAACTTCTTCAAAATGTGTAAAAATGGTTTGACGTAGCGAGAAATGAGAATGAAATATCTCAAAAAGAAACGTTTGCGGTAATTGTGTGTAAATGTGCGCGGGGAGGGACGTGGGAGGAAATGACATGGCTATTATGTAACATTGGAGACTGGGATTAGCGCCGACATGAATGATGACTGATATGTAGTGATCCGCCAGGTGACATGTGTCACAATACACCCGGGGAGCCTATAGGCGGCACAGGGGGGGCCCCGTAGAGGATTGGGGCGCAGCAGCGATGAGTCACAGGCTGATATGTAAGAGCCCGGATTGTTTTGCATGTTAGTAAATGTCAACTCGACACTTTACACAGACACGAAGCTGAAGGATGGGGCATGAAAAGTCAGCGAGCTTCTCCAGGCGCAGAGAAGATCACACACATCTCCTATTAACTTGTGCCAAGCAGACAGCGAGCGTGGGCAGCAATGACGCAGGAGCCCGCCGAAACTATATATACACACATGTATACACCAAGAACTACAAGAACTGCAGCCAGTGTCAGGAGAGATGTGTAATCTGACCTTTTTGTATGTTGTTAGTAGCAGCAGGACTGTGAAATATGGATTTAGATTTCAGGATTGTAGCTTTTCCAATTACACTGGGGCTGTGTCCTCACACTGCTGTGCTCTGTACTTTGTGCAGCCAGTGTTATGTATTGTCCCTGTAGCGATGTGTAATCATACATTTGTGTTTGTTGTTAATAGCATCAGTTCTGTGAAATATTGATTTGTATTCCAGGATTGCGGCTTCTCCAATAACACTGGGGTTGTGTCCTCACACTGCTGTGCTCTCTGTATCCAGTGTTATGTATTGTGTAATTAGACCTTAGTGTTTGTTGTTAGTAGGAGCAGGACTGTGAACTATATATTTATATTCCAGGATCGCATCTTCTCCAATAACACTGGGGTTGTGTCCTCACACTGCTGTGCTCTCTGTATCCTGTGTTATGTATTGTGCAATTAGACCTTAGTGTTTGTTGTTAGTAGGAGCAGGACTGTGAACTATAGATTTATATTCCAGGATCGCATCTTCTCCAACAACACTGGGGTTGTGTTCTCACACTGCTCTACAGTCAGTGTTAGATATTGGCCCTGGAGAGATGTGTAATCAGACCATTATGATTGTTCTTAGTAGCAGCAGGACTGTGAAATATGGATGTAAATTCCAGGATTGTAGCTTTTCCCACTGCATTGGGAGTGGTCCTTACACTGCTGTGCTCTTAGCTCTGTGTAATAGTCTGCTGAGCAGCCCTTCTGCACTGCTGGTTCCCTAACCTAAAATTTGATGCTTATCTTTCTCTATATAGGGGTCCTTGGTCGTCAAGTGGGTTATAGCCTGAAGGCCAGTCAATGCTTCCATTATTTCCTTGTTCTGTCAAAGCTCTTTCTACCTTCCCCTTTAATTAGAGAAATAGAACGAGACACGGGCGGCGCCCCTAGTGCAATAGGTCACTTATAAGTGAGATGAGATGTTAGTGCCCCGGCTACCATGGAAATGCATCAGCACCCAGACATCACAAACCTGATGCAGGTTTCAGATACAAGAGATACATATAAATACGTATAGATACAAGATAACTAGAGATACATATAGACACAAGAGATACATAGAGATTCATATAGATACGTATAGATACAAGATAAATATAAATACATATAGACACAAGAGAAACATAGAGATTCATATAGATATGTACAGATACAAGATAAATATAGATACATATAGACACAAGAGATACATATAGATTCATATAGATACGTATAGATACAAGATAAATATAGATACATATAGACACAAGAGATACATATAGATTCATATAGATATGTATAGATACAAGATAAATATAGATACATATAGATACAAGAGATACGTATAGATACATGTAGATACAAGAGATACGTGTACATACGTATAGATACAAGATAACTATAGATACATATAGATATAAGTGATACATATAGATTCATATTGATATGTACAGATAAAAGATAAATATAGATACATATAGATACAAGAGATACATATAGATTCATATAGATATGTTTAGATACAATATAAATATAGATACATATAGATACAAGAGATACGTATAGATACACTTAGATACAAATATAGATATAGATATAAGATACATATAGATACAATATAAATATAGATACATATAGACACAATATATATGTATATATATATATATATATATAAATATATATAAGAGATACATAAAGTTATTATAGATGCAAGATATACATATAGACACAATAGATACGTATGCATACATATAGATACCAGAGATGCCTATAGATACATTGCTTTACTTGACAACTAGATACCAGTGTTGTTTATACATTGAGGGAGGATTCAGGTTTATTTTGGACCGTTTGTACAGTTTTTTTCAGGGTTTTTTGGGAAACCCAGGCAATCCCACCGACCTACACCAGCGATAGAAAGGATTATTTTTGCATAAATAATTGCTTACATACACACATACAGGACATATATTACATGTATATCACACACATACAGGACATATATTACATGTATATCACACACATACAGGACATATATTACATGTATATCACACACATACAGGACACATATTACATGTATATCACAAAAGACCGGACACAGTTACATGTTATATCAAACCACATACAGGACATAGTTACAGTATACACAACACATACAGGACATATTACAATGTATATCACACAACATACAGGACTCCATTACATGTCTTCACACAAACCAATGAACATATATATGTATATCACACACACAGGACACATATTACATGTATATCACACACATACAGGACATATATTACATGTATATCACACACATACAGGACACATGTTACATGTATATCACACACATACAGATCACATATTACATGTATATCACACACATACAGGACACATGTTACATGTATATCACACACATACAGGACACATATTACATGTATATCACACACATACAGGACACATGTTACATATGTGATTATTACACGTTCTCTGATGAGAGCCCGGGGCTGTGACGTCAGCGGCAGTGTCAGGTGACATCACGCGGCCCCGCCCCCCGGTCACCATACCCTCGGTTCAAGGCGTGTCCGCAGGGGCTCCCGCTTCACCTCTCTTCTGAGAACCTACAAGCGGATGACCGCAGCCAGCCGGGACGAGGAGGCCTTAGAGGCAACCTGACGGTAGGCATGCCGCAGATACGGGCAGCTCCTGGTTGCGTGCACTGGTGCGCCATCAGAGGATCGCACCGATGTCGGCTGCCGAGGATCGTCCCCTCCAGCCTCTCGCTGTGCAACGTATACACAATGATGACCTGCAACCTCCGAGCTGCACACCCGCAGCTACTACCTGACTCTCCATCCATCAACCCGACAGCTACTACCTGCCCAAGCACTTCCCATGACCTCACCAGGACCTTGTATGTTCTCTTCGATAGCACCTGCCTTCCCGCCAAGGTCAATTGTCTGATAAACCCGCATCCGCCACCCTCTCCTTTCTCCCTGGTCCTGTCCCCCCACCCGACCAGATGTCAATATCTACTATGCTGGACCCTCATCTTTCCTTCCCCAGATTGATCCCGCTTTTCTGAAGATCTCATGTTGCTTTGGAAATTAGATCCGGATACAAGATTAACCTTTCGGACGTTCCGGACGACAGTTTTTAAAGATGAGTGGACTTAGTGCCTGGGATGTGATCGACTGATGGGAAGACCCATTAGAGCTGGGGATTATGTACCTGGTCTCACACGTCGCTGTAAAAGTGACGCGTCAACTTGCGAGCACACATAACCCTGGTGACCACATTGCTATTGGCCAGTAAAATGACCACAGATGTATTTCAGTAAGCTACAGAGGAGAAAGCAACAGAACTGTTCCACAATCAACATGGGAACTGTCTGCGTGAGGTGCTCCATCGCCACTGATGACCTTTAACCCATGCAATAGAACCCTCACCCTCAACGCACACCAAACCCAGAACTACTATGCAGTAACCGGCGGTGCGGCCATGGGGAGTCACCTAGTCAGGAGTTCATCAACTAACAACAGCGCAAAGACCCTCCCTCCGATGACCCTACAACCATGCCCAGCAGGCAATTTGCATGTTGGTCTCCGTTTGGGGTATAGACACATAACTGGGCACCAAAGTCTTTCCTCCGAATGAGCATAGTGATCTGGGCTTCCTACACCTGGACTGTGTCCCCCGAGCATTCGGATTTCTTCTTGAACTGGGGTTACACCTATAGAGGGGTCATATTCCCAACCTTAAGGAATTCCTTCAAGAGTCTAGAACCCTAGAAAGGCTTTACCAACGCTTTTCCTCGGGTCAACGACGAAATCTATGGTGATGAAATCCTGGATCTTGGACCAAGCTCACCTTACTTGATCCTCATCTCAACCTTGCCCTCATGCACCCATGGACCCCATCAAAGGCATTTTGCTGGGCTTCTTCACTGGAATTGAGGTGGTCATTTGTGCCTTAGTAGTTCGTGCAGAGCTACACAACCTCTAGCGACACGTTCCATTTCTACAGTTCAGTGTGCTCTTGGGTGTGACTTATGCAGCTTCCAGACACAATGAGGAGCGACGCAGATCCTGTCATGTGCTCTACGACTGGCCCTCGACGGGATCGCGCTATTGGGTCCTTGATACCTCATGGTACGATATGCTTGCTATAGCGATGTTCCATTACCGCTTACCAATTACCTGGGCAAGGTCTTGCTGTATGATTGGGTAACGTGGTCCCTGTTATTAAATCGTGATGCATTTGGGTAATCGCAGAGTTGTGCGGCGTGTTTCCTACAGATAGGTAGCTACTCGTTCATTGCATATTGTTTGGTACCGTAACTTGCGTCCTAGGATGTTTTGCTTGTGCAGCCTGCCATCCTCGTCCTATCCTCTTGCGGAATTTCGGACACGATTCCGTCAGCTGATTGTATCACCCGTGACAAGCGGGATGAGTGAAATCCCAACTTAGTCTTCCGACCTGTGTTGTGTTGGTGGTGTGGTGGAGCACATGCTAATCAGGAGAACATCGCATTGCTATTAGACCTTAGAACGAAGTGGTTTTTGATCACGAACAATGATAAACTTGCAAAACCCTGATACCTTTAAAATTAGATGAATCCCCGTCTAAGGGGTCTATGTGGTCCTCGTCCTTCAGAATCTAGATCCCCACATCTCTCATGCACACCTTTACTAAGTAAGTAATGAGGATGACTCTCTAACACCCATCACCTCTATAAATGTGGGTCTGAGGTGATCTTCAACCCCATCGCTTCTAAAAGTGTGGGTCATACGGTTGAGCTCCTCTAACCCCTCACCTTAATCAGAGTGATCCTAAACCACTAACGTGGGTCAGCAGTTGAAGCTCTCTAACCCATCACCTTCTATAAAGTGGGTCATGAGGTGAGCTCTCTAACCCATCACCTTCTATAACAGTGGGTCATGAGGTGCAGCCTCTTAACCCATCAACCTTCTTATAAAAGTGGTCTGAGTGAGCTCGTCTACTCCTCACCCCATCTATAGTGGTGCATGAGATGAGCTCCTTTAACCCATCACCTTCTATAAAGTGGGTCATGAGATGAGCTCTCTAACCCATCACCTTCTATAAAGTGGGGTCATAGAGTAGCTCTCTAAAACCCTCACCTTCTATAAATGTGTCATTAGATACTCTCAACCCCATTGGCTTCTATAAAGTGGATCATGAGGTGAGCTCTCAAGCCCAACACCGTCTTTTAAGTGGGTTATGGGTTTGTCATTTAGGGGTCAAATTCAAGACCCACCTTGGTCATTTCAAACTTCTCCTTAGTCTTATATCTCCTTAGTGTACAACGTTTGATCATTAGGGCTCTAACGATAGCAATATAAGACCATACAAAGGGTTATTCCGGTTAACCCTTTTTTCTCTTCTGCAAAGTACCTCGATCCTTTTGAACATTTTTAGTTTTTTGATCCCTCCTTGTATTGAGTGATCAACAATTTGACTGGGAATGTATGCATTTAGCGTTCTCTGAGAGGAGAATTTTTGATGGCAATGTCGTTACCCATTACATTAGGCAGTAGATGACATCCACAAAGGACGCTGTCTATGTCATTGAATTTTCGTCTCAAATTCAGCAACACACTTGTCTTTGGTCAATTAGCAGATCGTTCTCACCGCCCTTGTGCTGAATTATAGATTGTGCAACATTATTGTCTCTGGGAGGTGAAGAGGAGCTCTCCAGTCGGCTGGGTGCTGAATGTACAGATTGTTTTAGAATCATAAAAATTTTGATTCACTTGGCTCCCTCTACTGGTTCAGACCATTCACCGATAGTAAACATTTCCCATTCTTGAATAAGAAAATAAATTCTTCCCTATAACCTCCATATCCATGGCTGAGAGCCATTAATAAGATCAGGACATATTTAAGGCATTACCAGAAGTGTCGTACGTTGTGTCTACGGCCACTCCATTAACAAAAACCGTAGTAGAAGTGATTAAAAGCTTTACTGTAGTAAATCACATCCTGAGCATATATGCAGATAATCTGGAGCATAATTACATGGAAAAGCTCTTCTTATGAATGTACAGTAGGTTTAATGGACAGGGATTTGTACTTATGGCTATAGAGGTAAGATGTTACTTATATTATAGACTCCTCGGTCTTTGGGTGAATAGACTCTTAAGACCATATTGACACCACGTCAGCTTTGGGTTCATTGTCTTTTTTTAAGGACAACATACAAGTTCATGACGGTGCTTCTTACTCTTACACTTTAAACCTAGGATCATATTCAGGGTCACCATGCCACACCTAAATGGGTCTTCCACATAACCAAATCGCGATCTTGGATCAATAACTGATCCTGGGGGTCTGATTCCTGGACCACCATCAATGATTTTTTTTTCAAGGACAACTCCCAACCAAGTCCTGTGCACATGTACTGTGTATTTTAGTAGGACTAGTTAGGAGCTCTATTTTGAAGGTAAATAATGTGTGTGTGTGTGTGTGTGTGTGTGTGTGTGTGTGTGGGGGGGTTAAATACAATATGGCAGCACAATAGTTGTAACATTGGTGTTCTGAAGAAGACCAGGATACATATTTTGTCATTTCCCTTTTACCATGTTGTAGACTGGCAAATAACTTAGATAGTTCACATTTCTTCCCAAACCTCCCTAGGACCACAGATAACAGTTTGGGGACACACTCTTAAGACCTCAGCCTTAGGCACGATAATACTTTTTGAAATATAGATCAAGGGCTTACAATGGAAAGGCACAAGTGCCATAGTTGGTTTGTACCACCTGATACAAAGAGGGCCTGGTAAAGGGTCACCAGAATCCTGCCCTGTTTTGGTAAGATGGTGATCTTCTTTTGGTCAGATGGTGAGCTTGGTTTTGGCAGGATCACTTCTTTGGCAGGTGTTTTTTTTAATTTGGTTAAATGGTCACATTAGCAAGTTAATGGGTTCTTTTTCGTAACATAGTGAGTTCCCTTTGGTAAGATGAAGGGTTCTTTTTGGTAAGATGGTGGGTGCGGTTTTGTCAAATGGTCACTTAAGTTAGGATGGTGGGTTTTTTTTCTATAAAATAGTCACTTTTGGGTTACCATGGTTTTTTTTGGTAAAATGGAGAGTACCTTTTGGTAAGTTGATTGGGTTCTTTTTGGTAAGATGGTGATCTACTTTTGGTAAGTTGAGGGGTTCTTTATGGTAAGAGTGTGTTTTTGGTTTTGATGTTCACTTTTGGTTATATGATAGATTTAATTTAGTAATGTGTTCCCTTTTGGTAAGTTGATGGGTTATTTTTGGTAAGATGGTGAGTTACTTTTGGTAAGATTTGGGGTTCTTGTTGGTAAGAGTGTGATTTTGGTTTTGTTGGTCACATTTGGTAAGATGTTGAGTTACTTTTGGTTAGATGAGGGGTTGTTGTTGGTAAGAGTATGTTTTTGGTTTTGATGGTCACATTTGGTAAGATGGTAGTTTTTAATTTGGTAATATGTTCCCTTTTGGTAAGATGATGGGTTATTTTAGGTTCTGCAGAGGTACTGTTGGTGGTTTTCATTTCCCATAGAGAAGTTGGAAGCGACCAATCTGTGCTGGACTTTCCTATCCAGAGACCCCCAAGTAAGTGCACTGACTGTCCCTATGGTGTGTTTATGTTATGCATAGTCTAGAGCAGCACGTGGACAGTAGACCTCTGTAACAATGAGCAATCTTGACCCTTTGGAGAAGAAGGTCCTTGATTAAGACCTCAACATTGCGGCTGGTGCACCTCGTCATACAAGTCTTATCAGCTGCACGATGTGTATTTCCTTTTATCGTACATTATTTCTATCAGGTGGCATTTTTGTAGCTATGGCAATAACGTGCAATATTTCTAGAGAGTGCTGAAAAAATGACCCTCATAAATGATATAGCCATCTATACTGTGTCCTCTCTATCTACATGTATGTATCCTGTAGTGAGAATAAGAGAGAAGCGCAATGGAATTTCTCAATGAGCCGGAGCTCAGAACTGAATGAAATTCCCGTCTGATTCTTCTCTCAGTGATTACAGAACATTAGTACATTGGCTATGAGGGGAAGTAAACCTGATATATTCATTCATTAGTAATGGTGGAGTTCTCCCATATATGGTGCAGAGGACATCCCATATATATGATGTATATGTTCCCATATAGGAGGAATGTATACAATATTGTTAGACAGTTTTGTATACGAATATATAGAAGCACCAGAGACTTTACTGAGACTGATGAATAACAAAGGTGTATGGGACTCAGTCATAGGGGCTGCTTTTAAATTACGCCTAAAAACCTAAGAATCCTATTTTTATTGGAATATTGTGTAAATCGGACAACTGTGTGTGCTACTTTATGTGTATTTGCATAAAAATGTGTTTTGATCCAGAAAATACATGTCTTTTTAATCAAAATTGCTTCACAGTCATGGTAGCAACCAATCAGAGATCATCTTTCATCTCTCTAGAGCAGTTGAAGAAATATAAACTGAACTCTGATTGGTAGCTATAGGCAACAGAGACTGTTCTGAGGCCTACAAGGCCTTAAAAATGGACTACTGTTCTGTATGGCTTGCAGATCTTAGGAATTATCGTACTATTGTTGTTATGAGGTGAATGGAGGCCCCAGACACTACTCCAGTTATAATCCTTTTCATTTTTTCACTGAAAATAGCCCTAAAGAGGATAGACTGGCCATTTTTAGAACTGTTGTGGTAGGTCATGTAGGTTGCTCACACAGTAATTTTGGAAGTTGTGTTTGGTCAGCCGGTGGAAAAACCTTCATACAATTGGGGAAATGATTTCCTGCTATCATCTCATTCCAAATCCTTTGTTTTTACTTGATATTTTAGCCATTATATGGCCCCATTACGAATGGTAAAAAACATGTTATCCATAAACAGCTCCACCTCTGACTACAGGTCGCACATGGTATTGCAACTCAATTCCATAAATTTTGGTAATAATTTAGAGCATTAGATTCACATTGTCATACTTTACACATGGTTTGAAATCTGGTCACGGAAAAATGATGTGACATGCCCTATTTTCCGGGTGTCATGCTCAAGTTTAAATGACCCTGAAGGGGATAGTATGGCCAAAAAAACACAACTATTTTTAACAGAGATTTTCACATGACAGGCCACGTGCATGGAAGCAAGGACTGGAAACGTATACTAGGCCTCATTTATTAAAACCGTCTTTGTTACAGATGGCAACCAACTATAAATCAATAAAAATTCGATTTGTAGAAGCTTTTTCAAATTTTTCAAAAGAATCTATTGGGTTCCAACTGAGGTTTCTCCAATTGTCCTGGAAATTTGTATACAACCTCCTCTAGTCCTCTAAAACACAGATATTTTTCACGTTTCTCGTTTTGCTAATTGTTTTTGATTATTTTTTCGTTTTCCCTCGCCTACCCCCTGCCTTTAATCTCTGGGATGAATGACGGTGATAACGAGCTGCTGTTTTAAAACATTTTGTGCGAAGATTTGGATTTGTTTTGGTGCTTGAACTCTGATTCGGAACTATAGGCAACAGAGATTGTCCTGAGGCCTAAAAGGTTTTAAAAATGTACAATTGTTTTGTATGGCTTTCAGATTTTAGGAATTATCATACTATTGTTGTTATGGGGTGAATGGTTGCCCCAGACACTACTCCAATTCACTCGCACGAACTTAGTGAATTGCGGTACAGCGCATTATACACAGACAATGCACTTTCTGTGAACTCCAGTGACCGGGTAATAAATGTGCCCCTCCGCTGTGCGTTGTCCGACGAGGATTTGGGTCTTCCGCAATTCACTAAGATCGTGCGTCCAATTTCCAGCAGGTGTCGCTTCCCCGCTGAGGTCCGCCGGAGTTCACCTCCTTCTTCCTGGTGCATGTGAGTGCTGATCTTGCAACACAATTTGCTTTTTAAATTCCGCGGTTTGTCCGAATCAGTCAGGTTTTCCAATGGCCCGGCCCCCCATGATTTGTGGTGCATGCAAGCCTGTGCCAATGCGCCACAATCCGATTGCGTGCGCCAAAAACCCAAAGCAATTCAGCGCAAAACGGAAAAAAACTGTGAAAGCCGTTGAAAATGTGTTCGGCGGACCCTTAGTAAATGTGCCCCATTGTGTTCAAAGGGATTTGAAAGACAAAGAAGTGTCAGTCTTTACTGCAGCTCTTGCATTGTATTCGTGCACTATAATCTATTAGTTTGGTATCAGTGTGAATGATGTTAGCATATGATGACCAGCAGCAACCAACACTACAATTTATGGCTCCTCCAGGAATAGCTTTTTAACCAAGTGCGTTAAAAAATACACCCCATGCCTAATTGACAGGAGCCTTGAAGCGCACCCGTATTTTATTATTAGCGCAGCGACTTTCCACGTCTCTTAGTCACTTACCTGCTCCAGCCATGTGATGCAGGGCCAAGGTTGGCTATATATAGCACAGGATTGCATGCATCGGGCTCGTAGGTGGGTGTCGTATATGGGATATTATTGGAAAAAAGAAAAATCCCTCCCCGTAAGGTTGTTTTTCCGTGGTGCGCAGATGAGCGCCATGCTAACTAGGGCATAGCTAATATTTACCACTTGATGAGTGATTGTATGCTGAAAACACATCACAATGAATGATGCCGACCTCACAACTGTCACTCCTATTCTCCGCTCGTGATGTAAACGCATCCGCGATGAAAGAAATATTCCGAGAGGGGGAGGGCGACGCTGCACACGATAAATTAGAGATGTCACTTTATTGCTGAGGTTTGCGCTTCTTGTAGTAACGGTGCTCGTTACGCGCTATAAGATGCCTCCGCGTTCTGTGACTTCAGTCAGCGCTCTCCCCATCCGGACCGCACGCAGCTGACAGCGTCATAAAGAGGGGGCAACGGATGAAGATATCATCAGCGAGGGAGCATAAACATCAGCGCTGATGTACACAATCATACGTCCACATCACTCTACACAGCGCTTATTAGGAACGTGGTAGAAACAATTCTAGCAACAATTGTATCCTAATACTGTGATATCTATCTATCCATCACATTGATCTATCATCTTTATATCTATATCTCATATATAAATATCTATATATTATCTATCATCTTTCTATCTTTATCTCATATCTATCTATTATATATATTTATATTTAGATATTCCATATCTATCCATCAATCATCTCTTGTCTTATCTATGTATCCATCCATCTATGTATCATCTATCTATCTTGACAGAAGGAGCCTTGAAA
Source organism: Engystomops pustulosus (assembly GCA_019512145.1). Classification (NCBI taxonomy): domain Eukaryota; kingdom Metazoa; phylum Chordata; class Amphibia; order Anura; family Leptodactylidae; genus Engystomops; species Engystomops pustulosus. Next base: position 92,044 of record WNYA01000760.1, on the reverse strand, counting down.
AAGGGCAAATTAATAAACTCTTGTTTTTTCCACTGAAATTTTGGTGAGTGCTGCCATTTTTTAATCTATCTTTCTATCTATCATATATACACTGCTCAAAAATATAAAGGGAGCACTTAATCAACACAATATAACTAGTGATTTCAAGTAAATCAAACTGTCAGCAACAGAGATTGTCAATTTATTTCACAGGCAATTAGCGAGACACACTAAATAAAGGAGTGGTTCTGCAGGTGGGGACCACAGACCACGTCTCAGTACCCATGCTTTTTGGTTGGTATTTTGGTCAATTTTGAATGTTGATAGTGCTTTCACACTCATGGTAGCATGAGACAGACTCTACAGCCCACACAAGTGGCTCAGGTAGTGCAGCTCATCCAGGATGGTACATCAATGGGAGCCGATAACCCTCTATGAGGGTGGTATGAGGGCCTGACATCCACCGATGTACACAGCCCAACACCGTGCAGGATGCTTAGCTATTGCCAAAGGAAACCAGGATTGACAAATTCGCTACTTGCGCCCTGTGCTCTTCATAAATGATTGCAGGTTCACACATATTTCTAGTTTGCCGCATGAATGAAAACCCTACCTCCTGAAGTCAGGCAACCCAACCTCCTGCAGGCGGGTAACCCCATCCCCTGCAGTCAGGTAACCCCACCTCCTGCAGTCAGTTAACCCCACCTCCTGCAGTCAGGTAACCCCATCTCCTGCAGTCAGGTAACCCCACCTCATGCAGCCTCATGCAGGAGGTTGGGTTGCCTGACTGCAGGTGGTACGGTAACCTGACTGCAGGATTTGGGTTGTCTGACTATTGGAGGTGTGGTTGCCTGACTGCAGGAGGCGCGATTAACTGACTGCAGGAGGTTGGGTTGCCTGACTGCAGGAGGCGGGGTTACCTGACTGCAGGAGGTGTGGTTGGCTGACTGCAGGAGGCGCGGCTACCTGACTGCAGGAGGTTGGATTGCCTGAATGCAGGAGGTGCGGTTACCTGACTACAGGAGGTTGGGTTGCCTGACTGCAGGAGGCGCGGCTATCTGACTGCAGGAGGCGCGGTTACCTGACTGCAGGAGGTTGGGTTACCTGACTGCAGGAGGTGCGGTTACCTGACTGCAGGATTTGGTTGCTGACTACATGAGGTGTGTGCCTGCTGCAGGAGGCGCGATTACTGCACTGCAGAGGCGCGTGTGCCTGACACAGGAGGCGCGGTTTACCTGACGCAGGAGATGGGGTTACCTGAATCGCAGGAGGTGTGGTGCCTGACTGCAGACGGCGATTACCTGACTGAGGAGGCGCGGTTGCCCTGACTCGGATGGGTTACCTGACTGCAGGAGATGGGGTTACCTGACTGCAGAGATGGTTCCTACTGCAGAGGTGTGGTTGCTACTGTAGGTGATGCGATTAGCTGACTTCAGGAGTAAGCTGACTCATATCTAATCTATGCCCTATCTATCTCATATCATCTATCTATCTATCTATCTTTATCTATCTATCTATCTCATATCTATTACTATCTCATTTCTATCTATCGTATCTTCTATCTATCTACTCATATCTATCTATCATCTCATAGCTATCTATCTATCTATCTACTCATATCTATTTTCGATCTCATTTCTATCTATCTATCTTCTATCTATCTCATATCTCTCTATCTATCTTCTCATATCTATCTATCTATCTCATATCTTCTCTCGTCTCTCTATCTCATATCTACTGTCTTATCTATATTAAACTTGTTTCCATGGGTGACTTGCAGCCCGTGTCACTGCTTAATGTAGTGGTACATCTGCATGGTGCTAAAATTAATCTTTCCCTTAGAAATTGTACTGTCAGAAAAACACAACGATTATAAAAAGAACAGTTTGCAATGCCACAAGAAGTTATTACAGGTATTACCGTGCCGGCTTGTATGTATAAAGGGCTTGTTCTTAGAAGACGCTCTTCTCCTCTCGGCCAGGCACAGAGCCGCTAGCTAATCTCCAAACCTTGGACTATATCACTATGTCTATGGTTGTTGTGAGGAGTGATAATATATTTTGCTATTATATAACTTATATTCTCATTGTTTAGCAGTTTTCCCCTGTACAGACTCAGGTTCTAAGAGCTGGGCCGGGGACCTGGCGCTGTGATGTCTCCCCTAACTGCACACAGAAAGTAAGGGGAATCGCCCCTTCCCTCATTCACTCTGAATCATACATCAGGATCATGTAGGACATTATAGAAAGATTGACCTGTACTAGATGTGAATAAAACACTTGGGGAATAGAAAAGTATACTATTACTGCAGTAGCCTCAGCCTGTCCTGTCTGTGTCTTTTCTCTCAAAAGCACCAACATATACATGTTGCAGTAATCTCCTGACTCCCCGTGGTGGGGGTATATACAGTATGCAGTATCTCCTGAGCTCCCCCTAGTGGAGGGGTATATACACATATGCAGTAATCTCCTGAGCTCCTCCTAGTGGTGTCTGTACATACAGTATGCAGTAATCTCCTGACTCCCCCTAGTGGTGGTAGTAGTAATAGTAATGCATCTCCTGAGCTCCTCCTAGTGGTGAGGTATATACAGTATGCATATCTCCTGAGCTCTCCCTAGTGGTGGCTGTATATACAGTTGTAGTAATCTCCTGAGCTCCTCCTATTGGTGGCTGTATGCATATGTAGTACATCTCCTTGACTCCTCCCTAGTGGTGGTGTATTACAGTATGCAGTATCTCCTGAGCTCCCCCTATGGTGGGTGTATATATCAGTATGTAGTAATCTCCTGAGCTCCCCTAGTGGTGGCTGTATATACAGTATGTAGTAATCTCCTGAGCTCCCCCTAGTGGTGGCTGTAATACAGTAGTGTAGTAATCTCCTGAGCTCCCCCTAGTGGTGGTGTATATACGTATGCAGTAATCCCTGAGCTCCCCCTAGTGTGGGTATACAGTATGCAGTACTCTCCTGAGCTCCTCCTGTGGTGGGTATATACAGTATGCAGTAATCTCCTGGACTCCCCCGTGGTGGGTGTAACAGTATCCAGTAAACTCCTGACTCCCTCTAGTGATGGCGGTATATACAGTATGCAGTAATCTCCTAGCTCCCCCTAGTGGTGGGGTGTATCAGTAATGCAGTTAATCTCCTGAGCTCCCCCCTAATGGTGGGGTATATACAGTATGCAGTAATCTCCTGATCGCTCCTAGTGGTGTCTGTATTACAGTATGCAGTAATCTCCTGAGCTCTTCCTAGTGGTGGGTATATACAGTATGCATACTCTCCTGAGCTCCCCCTAGTGGTGGCTGTAATACAGTATGTAGTAATCTCCTGAGCTCCCCCTAGTGGTGGGTGTTACAGTATGCATAATCTCCTGACCTCCCCCTAGTGGTGTGTTATACAGTATGCATTATCTCCTGACCTCCCCCTAGTGGTGGGGTATATACAGTATGTAGTAATCTCCTGAGCTCCTCCTAGTGGTGGCTGTTATACAGTATGTAGTAATCTCCTGAGCTCCCCTAGTGGTGTGGCGTATATACAGTAGGTAGTAATCTCCTGACCTCCCCCAGTGGTGGGTATATACAGTATGTCATAATCTCCTGACCTCCCCCAGTGGTGGGTATATACAGTAGTAGTATCTCCTCCTGATCCTCCTATGGTTATATACAGATGTAGTAATCCCAAGTTCCCCCTAGTGGTGAGCTCCCCCAAATGTCTGACGGACACTTCAAAAGATTCACTGAGGACGGTGTATGTTCCACAGGAATGGCGCATAGCAAATGTGGTAACCAATATACAAAAAAGGATCAAATAGCTCTCTGGAAACTACAGACCCGTGAGTCTAACTGCTGTGGTGGGGAAAATATTTGAGGGGTTTATTAGAGATTCTATCCTGGAGTATCTCACTGTGCCCACCTTAAACCCAGTGTCAGCATGGTTTATGAGAGATCGTCCGTCAAACTAATCTGATGGTTTCTTACGAGGAGGTAAGTTCAGAGACTGGATCTGTGGGACGCTGGTGGATTTGTATATCTGGACTTTTCAAAGGCATTTGACACCACGTTGCACATAAAAGGTGGTATAATAAATAGACTGCTGGGAATAGGAGAAATCTGTGTATTTGGGTAAGTATTGGCTTGTGATAGAAACAGGTGGTCCTTATGGCACATCTCATATTGGGTTGAGTTACCAGTGGAGTGGCCACAGGGGTCATATTGGGGCCTCTTCTTTTTAATATTTTTATTAAGACCTTGTAGTGGGTTTACACACACATTTCAATATTTGCAGATGATCACTAAGCTTGTAAAGTAATAAATACTGAGGTCGATGTTTAGCATTCAGAGGGATTTGTGGAAGCTTTAGGGATGGCAGATAAATGGTTGATGAGGTTTAATGTAGAAAATGTAAAGTTATGCACCTGGGCCTGGAAACAAAAGTATAATATGTTCTAAAACGGTCAATTACTTAGTAAACTGAAGCTGAAAGGACTTGGGTATTGTGGGATGGTAACTTTAATTTTAGTGACCAAGCCAGGCGGCTGCTGCTAAAGCAAATAAAATAATGGGATGTATCAAGAGAGGAATAATTCTCATATAGCGATTTTTGCCCTTATACAAATCCCGGTCAGACCACACATGGAATATTGTGTACAGTTTTGGGCACCAGTATATAAAATATAGTAGAGCTGAGAACGGGTGCAGAGGAGGCAACCAGAATTATTGGGGAATGGGGGATTAAATAACGACAGATTAAAAAATTGGGATATTCAGTTTATAAAAAGACAACTGAGGGGAGACCTCATATCAATGTACGAATACCTGACGGACAGTACAAGGTCTCTCTCCAAAGTCTTTTTATACCACCTCGCCTGTGACCAGGACAAGGGGCATCCTCTACACCTAGAGGATAGGCGGTTCTACCATCACCATAAGACAGGGGCATCCTCTCGCCTAGAGGAGAGGCGATTTTACCATCACCATAGACAAAGGTTCTTTACTGTAAGAGCAGTGAGACTATGTAACTCTCTGCCGCATGGAGTGTTGTTATGGCGGACTCTATGTACTGTTCAAGAGAGGCCTGGATGACTTTCTGGAGAGAAAAATATCACGGGTCCGGGGATAAAACATTTATTTAATTTCTTAAAGGTTGTACTTGATGGACTTGCGCTCCTTCCAGCCTTATACTACTATGAATCATGAAAATGTCCCAAAAAAGGCGCAATTTCAATGTGCCAAAAATGTCTCAAAAACAAAAACAGGAAGAAAAATAGATAAATGACCCCCACAGAACTTGCCGGTCTCATCCTCCTGTAAGAACTATTATGAAGTTGCTTCTCAAGGACAATCTGTTCCTTCAGAGCTTTCTCGTATTCGGCAGAGCTTCTGTGAATGTTAATATTCTGTATCTCCAGTCGTGGGGAAACATTCCGTGAAGTCTCATATCAGACAGGCAGAGTTCATGTCTCTCATTCCTGGAGCGTCCTGCACTATGATGTAGTGCGGGTGTGAGACGACGTAATAAACCTGACCAATTCAGATATGGCAATAGTTTTGATTTCATTATACATCGGCTACCAAATTCTGTTCCATTTGTTATTTCTCATATATTTAGCCACTTAAAGGGAACTGTCACTAAATACAAACTGTTTGTATGAAACACCTCAATCTTGGGAATAGCCTCCTCGGCTGCTGTCACAGCAGGGACAGCAGAGAGTTTCAAGAAGGGTCTAGATGCCTTTTTACACCTAATAACATTGATGGTTATGTATATAGAATTGTGTTCCCCTAAATCCCTTCCTCATCCAATCACTCCCTCTTCCTTGGTTTGAACTTGATGGACACGTGTCTTTTTTTTAACCGATAAGCTATGACTATGATACTATAATTGCTGCTATGTGCCTCATTAATTTGGCTTTGGATTTTAAAAATCTGTTCACCCTTTCAAAAGATACGGCTTCCAGAAAGTGCTTTAGTTGACTACATCCAAGGAGCGGTGACATTGTATTTCCTGTGGTGTGTCCACAATGGTACCACCAATATGAGCGCTATATGCAAAATAGTCGAATTTCCTCTGATTTCCCCTGCTACTATGTAACTGGTAGCGGGAGAATGTCTTTAGCTTTCATGGCTACGTTGGCAGTAAGTGTTTCCCTCGGGTGTGTAGCCTCTACGATGTATATTCTGTAGGTTTGTGCCCTAGTCTGATGTCCAACATTCGGTGATGTTTTTCTCCCCATAATTGTTAGTATTATTTGAATTAAAAAGCTTTTAAAGGATATTTTGGGCAATTTCAGTTTTTATTGATTGGTGTTGTCTGACCTCGTTGAGACCTCATCGATCATGACCAAGGTGGGGAACAGAGGAACCGAGACTTGGCCACCGCCGACACCACGGAGGTTCTTGATATTTTGGGTGGGTGTAGAACTTTTCCTACACATTTCTCAGTACAATGTCATACTGCTGTACTTATACAATTCTCTATCCATCCCTATTTCCATAGTATCAGGGGTGCAAGATCCATCCACATGAGGCAACATCTAGCTCATATACTCCTTCTTTCAAGTTCCATTCTCCATCTCCCATCTTAGTAAGAAGCCATCATACTATGGTAGACTTGGAGTCAGGAGTCCCATTGTTCCTCCTGATGACTAAACCAACCAGAGCTCCATATTGAACCCGGTTTAGTGTCCCAGTCACCCTATATTGGCCCTACCTAGACTCTCTCTACATACTGTCGATGAGTCTCATGGACTCCTGGCATATGCATAGTGTTCAGTAAACACTACCTGGCATGGTGACCTGGGCCACCCCTAATTCCATAGACATTTATGTGTTGGTCCACTGAACTCTTCACCCTTTATTTTAAGACTTTCTGCCCTATTGTGTGGAGTATGTTCCATAATATTACAGTTCGGACTATAAAGTCCAAAAACTTTGAAGAAATTGTAACTTTTGCACGTGTTCCATTGTCATCTTCCATTCTACTACCATTAATATCTTGGCTTCCTATTCAGCTCTTGTAGAGCCATGCGCCAGGAGCTTTGTGTGAGAACTGCGCTACTCCATGTTTGCGTCATGTATGCGCCTCTATTGCATCCATGGGAGCACAGCACTGGACTTGAGCGCCAGAGAAGGTAAGTATAGAGTGCTTGGGCCCCGGTAGCCTATAGAAAAACTGTAACTGGGGGCCTTTAAAAAAAAAAAATCGTAAGATTATCTCCTTCACTCCACCTTCAATTCCTGAAACATCAGTACCTCATTCTTTTTTGGCAAACTTTGCACAGGTGGGTTAACAGTTTTGAGACATCACTTGAGACCGTCAGATTGTCAACAAGGTGGGACCTGAGGGAAGTAGTACCGACCAGAATACTATAGTAATTTTCTCCAATCCCTTTGTTGTAGCGCAGCCTATATGTTGTAAATCACTTTACACAGTTCAATATAATAATTGGGGCCCAATACAGACACCCCCCCCCCCCCAGCCAGTATCGTTGACTCCATCCTCATCTGTAGTTAATATCCATCCTGTTTTCTATCACGAGCCATCTACCCACGAGACGTGAATCATCTATCTGCCCAGACACCTGTTTATAACCGCGCTGTACTTCCCATGAGTACCGCTCATTATGACAAAGTTGAAACATATGGATTATTGGCCATTGGGCCCTTCAGGTGTATGGGGGGATAGTCATAAATGCCACCAAAGTTTCTTGGCTGTCACCCAGCTGGAGTAGCAGCCTGTGCACCTGCTATTTCAATTACATGGATGTTGACGACTGAAAGAGGCTTCGCGGTAGCCCATCGTCTCATGGGTCTAGACACAAAGAGATGACAATGTACGATCAACTGTAATTTGTAATAGTAGACAACATGGCCGCCTGGTCAGAACGCTGTGAAATGGGAGCACACTGATTTACTGGACTAAGCCCTCACGTTACATCGGGTCGCCTGTCGGTGTACATTATTGTCTCCGCATGATACAAGGATCTAAGCGAATGTTACTTGTAGTGAGAGGTTAAAGAGTCATTTCTCCGACTTTACAAGCGTGGTGTGTCTATGCCTGCCCAAAGTATCATGCACAGTGGCCCTGACTTACCAAAAAGAGATCACTGACGTAAATATCATGCATATATGTGCCTTGTGGTTGCTTTTTTTTCACCCAAGTGCACTAAAAAGTGCAGCAGCCATCAAAAAGCAAAGTATATGCAAGGGCCCACTAAAAAGAACTAGTAGTCCCATAAAACAGCCCTAACTCCCTAGCCAAGACGCCTTGCAAGCCTAAAACCCTAAATCACTTGGTATCACACAGGGCGTTTGGGTACCATGGGGAATGGAATGGGGGATGCCCATTATGGGATATTGTGGACTCATTGGGACTAAAAGCTGTACCCCAAGTTTATACCAATGGCTCCCCCATGTGTTTTCAGTGTCTACTATTGCATCTACTTTGTTATTGGTGAATGGTTAATCAATGGCATTCATCTTTAGGACTCTATTCATGGGCTTTCTAGTTCTCCCGATTTCGCATATTTGCATTCTCGTTCTAGGACATAATTTTTCAGATACAAAATTATAAAAGTAATGATATTATAACCATTTTATATTATCCAATTGAAACGGAATTATATATATTTTCATCCATAAACCCTAACTTTCTGCTGTCTTTTAAGAGTGACCCGTACTCAAAGGCACTTTAACTATATAATTTCAGTGTGGTTTGAAGGGGCGTGACTTACTTCACATTATCTGTCAGCTATTTGAGACCTAAATAGTAGCTCATCAACGCATTTCCGATTATATATATAAAAGTTAAAATATATTAGTACAATTAGTATAATTATAAAGTATTTCTACACACTTTGCAATCTGCATTTTAAAAAATACTGCTCCTCAGGGTGGGGCCGGACGCTTCACAGCTTTGAAGGAAAGTTCTGTAGGTAGAAGACTAAATTATCAACCATCACCAGTCAGATGAAGTACGTCTCAAAGTAACCACTCTTGAGCACCTCTTGACCCAATTAAGGGTTGCAATAACACAAGCGTGTACCTTAAATAGTCAATGCAAAATTGCCATTTTTGTCCTAAATATTAGTTTTAAATCCCAACAATCCTACAAGTTCCTATTCTCTCCATATAGATGTCTTCCTGGTATTTAGGGCACCATTGCCAGTTTAATACTTCTATAACTCAGTATAAGCCTAGTTTTTCAGCCAAAAAATGTGCTGAAAACCCAAACTCGCTTATACTCGAGTCAAAAAAAATAAATATCTCTAAACTCACCTTTTCCGGTGCCCCGTATATCTTCTGTGCGATCTGTCCGGCAGTTGCGGCGGCTATATGCACTCGTGCAGGGGCTGGCAGGCTATTACACTGGGGCAGGGGCTGGCGGCTAATATACTGGGGCAAGGCAGGGGGGCTGGCAGGCTATATACACTGGGGCAGGGCTGGCAGGCTATATACACTGGGGGGCATGGGCGGCAGGCTATATACACTGGGGCAGGGGCTGTCGACTATATACACTGGGGCATGGGGCTGGCAGGCTATATACACTGGGGCAGGGGCTGGCAGGCTATATAACACTGGGGCAGGGGCTGCTGGCTATATACACTGGCAGGGGCTGGGCTATATACCCTGGGCCAGGGCGGGCTGGCTATATACACTGGCCAGGGCTGGCTGGCTATATACACTGGGCCAGGGGCTTGGCTGGCTATATACCTGGGCCAGGGGCTGGCGGCTATATACACTGGCCAGGGGCGGCTGCTATTACACTGCAGGTGCTGGCATATACAACTGCGGGGCTGGTGCTTACGGGCGCTGCTGGCTATATACACTGGGCCAGGGGCTGGCTATATACCCTGGGGCAGGGCTGGCTGGCGATTACTGGGGAGGCTGTGACCAATGCATTTCCCACCCGTCTGCTTAATCCTCGAGTCAATAGGTTTTCCCGGTATTTTGTGGTAAAATAGGGCCTCGCTTTACTCGGGTCGGCTTATACTGAGTATATATGGTAATGTATTTCCATGTACTGTAATTATATTATACAAATAGAATTCAGTTGGAAACATAAGATATGAAGCACGAACACAGAAAAGTGCAGAACATGCAAATCCCGACCTCTGGGCGATGTTTTATTGGTAGCTCTCTTTAGCGATGCTGCAATTGATTAATGAGCGCAATGAGGGATTTACCTGTTGGCGGCATTGGATGTCTTGCTTGTGGTAAAATATTGAATTTATATTATCAGCCTGAAGGACTGAAGAAATTTGTTGCAAATGGAGTTGTGAACAAACATGGCCACATTTCAGGCCTATACAGTGATTGGTGGGGGGTGGTTCTAATGGAAGACCAGTTGTGGATACGCCATCTGATAATTCGGATGACCTCTCCCAAACGACCAAAACAAATTCTTTACATTTGAAACTGGGACCAGCCAAATTTGCCAGATCTTACCATATGTTGGCAGCTGTGACAACTCAAAATTCTTGTGTAGAGTTACCACCAGAGGGAGCCGAAATATGGCAGGAGAACATGGGACAGGGTTCTGGGCCCTGGTAGAAGAGGAGTCTATTAGAGATGTATAGTAGATGGAGGCAACATATAGTAAGTAGAAAGATGGCGCACCCTCCACAATCTCAGTGTAATCTCTTTATTATATGGTGGTAGCTGAGATCTCTCCAGCTCAGACCTGCTAAATGGATCCAACCTGGTGGAGATCACTTCCAGATCTACATAATATCGGATGGGACAGCGGGCACCGCGTTGGGTAATATTAACACTGATGTGGAGATTATAGTAAATATGGGAGCCAGGCTTCACAGACTCTTACCTGCTTAGTCCCCAAGTAGCTTGCAGGTCGGAAATCTGCCAAACCTGGTGGAAACGGGGCTATGTACACTCAGAGAAGCATAGTATATCCCGTCCTACATGGAATAGATTTTCGTCACACTGTACACAGACGTTTTCCTGGTATAAAGATCTGGTCGTGGTTTAAGTGAACCTACCACCACGGACGGATCTACCTATAAGGTATATCGGGCGTAGGTGCCATCTATAAGAACTTGAATAGCACTTTTAAGGGCTAATCCTCACGTCCCACATCTTTTTTAAACTTTTATTTCCCAATATGCAGATTTTCCAAATAGGCTACTGGGACGTGGAGTAGCCAGAGCTGAGGCTAACATTGCGCGCTACTCCACGCCCGCAGTAGTCTCTTTGATCCCCTACCAGAATCTGTGCGCGCAGCTATGGGAAGCGCGCCACCATTGTCGCAGACCTGCCGTCTGCGCATGCGCAGTAGCTCTAGCTTCGGGCAGTGACCCGCCAGGTTTTGAGGCCGAGGATATCTGGTAAGGGATCACAAGAGGCTTCTGGCCGTGGAGTCAGCCACGGTGTGCAGCCTCAGCTGCCAAATAAAAGTTAATCAAAGATTGTGGGAACGTGAGGATTAGCCCTTAAAGTCTATCCTCACGTCCAATAGATGTCACCTAGCACCCAATCTACCTTTATAGGTAGATCCGTGGTTGGGTAGGTCCCTTAAGAAAACCTTGAGGTCTGAATAGAATTTTATCATTCCTTACGTTTTTGCTGAAAACCCATAAGAACAGCATTACGTAACCCGTATCTCCCCTAACAGACTCCTGGAAGGGGTGACATCCGTCAGATGTGCGCGCATATACATGGCCTTATTACCGAGAGAAATAATAGACGCTTCAGCAGAACATGAATGACTTCCATTTCCTTGCATTTCCCGCTCATTAAAACCTTACATTTCGTGGAAAATAATTAAGTCCCTTACATCAAGCATATACGCCGTGTACAGGGCTATAAATAGCAGCCTACGCGCCGCGCTGTGTCCTGCGCTGTCACCCGCTGCCTTTAATAACAGCCTGAAATCTGCATCCCATATTTATTCTGTATGTTGGCCCGATCCGCGTCCCCCCCCCCCTCCAGCGCCTCCGTACCCGCCCTCCCACCACTGGAGCTGAGAGGGCTAATAGCAAATTTACACCGACATGTTCCACAAAGGAAAACATTGTTCGAGTTCTCTTCTATGAAAGGAGATGTTTAATCCGAGCGCCCCGGTTGTTGTAGCGTCTCTTCAGGTCCGTTGTCTAACGCGCTGTCTGCATTCCTCAGGGGACCGCGACGGTTTTGGCCCCCTTTAAACGTCCCGAGTCCTTTCCATTCAACTGTGGATGATTTATTGTACATTTATGGTGCAAAGAAGAACAGCAACAATAAAATACAGGGAATAGAGGCGCTGGAATTGTGGTATTTTATGCTTTTTTGGAATTATTTGGGATTTCTATGGGGTTTAGAAGAACACAGAGCTAATCCGGAAATCCAGTTGTAATTGTAACCTATTACTTTAATAAGGGAATCTGTGTTTTTGAATTATGGAACATTATGGGAATTTTTGGAATTTTATGCTCTTTATAAGAGAGACCAACTTATCAAAGTTCCAAAATCCAGTTCTATGTTTTAGCCTATTTGCAGCGGAACTGCAATGATGGAATTTCCGGAATATTAGAATGATTCCATTTATTGTGGCTATTGCTACAAGGGGATCACATATTTAGCTCCAAATTCCATTCTATGGGACAGATTTACTTACCCGGTCCTGCTCAATCCCACGGTGCGTTGTCGGGCGAGATTCGGTCTGCCGCGATTCACGAAGGTCGTGCGTTCAATTCCTGCAGGTGTCGCTTACATGCTGAGAACCCCAGAGTTCACCTTTCTTCTCCTGGTGCATGTGAGTGCTTGATCTTGCGACACAATTTTGTTTTTAATTCTGTGGTTTGTCCGTAATCCGTCAATTGTCTGAGGGCCCGACCCCTGATTTCTGTCACTTTGCAAGCCAGAGCCCGATGCGCCACAATCCGATCGGCACGCCAAAACCCTGGCCAATTCGCAAAAAAGGAAAAATTCGGAAACCCCAGAATCACGATTTCACGGACCCTTAGTAAATGAGCCCCTATATTGCATCCCTTCCTATAATAAAGGGAATTATGAATTTTTGGAATCAGTTGGAATTTCTATGGGACTAGAGCGACTGATTCAGAGACCACACCTATCTAGGTTCCAAATACAGTGTTATATCCCCTTCTGTTTATGTAAACTCAGTTTTTTGAATATTGGAATCTTATGGAATTTTTGGAACTAGTTGTATTTTTATTCTGCTTAGGGAGAGACGACAATCCAGGTTCCAAACCGGCCGGTCTATGCTATTTATCTAACCAAGAGAGTGGGATCATGAATTCCATGGATTTAGGAATGGTTACATTTCTATGGGCTATAGATAACCATACATCCGAGGAACCACATATTCAAAGTCCAATCCAATCCAAATCCAATTCTATCTCTTAGACCATTTCTCTAAATAAAGGAAATAAGGGGTTGAATTATTGGATATTATAGAATCTTTGAAACTTGGATATTTCCAAATAAATGGACTGTCAAATATCAGAAAGTAGAACCAGTCACCAGGAGCGAATACAGAAATGGGTAACCCCCCCCCCCCAGAGCGTCGTACCCGCTATATTCGCCTTTCAGCCCACGTTATTATCAAATTAATCATAAACTCAATTTAGGTGGAAAACACCAAAAAACTAGATAGCAGTTTCCATGGTAACCTACAGGATTCCAGGAAATCTTGTAGGGAGAGATGGTATGGCGCTTTACACACCTGTCAGGATTTCTATATTCGGCTTAAAGGGGCTTTCTACAATCCTCATCTATATCACAAGATAAATGTCTGGAGCCTCGCGCAGCTAGAAACAGGCCCTGAGTCCCCATTCATCCTCCTGCCCTCTGTGGCTACAGAGAACTATGCATCTTGCTGCCTGAGGTATCTAGGTACTAGAGACTATTAACTTGACATTGGCTAATTTAAAGGGATTATCCATAATTTTTTTTATCTTTGGCCTATCCTTACTTTAATCCGTAGGCCTATCCTAACTGATCGGTGTCACCCCCCTCCAATCGGATATTGATTGCTTATCCCTGGGACCCTAGATCGTGGTAGGGGCGTCACGGTAGCCCAGGGTTAGCATTACAGCTTGCAGCGCTGGGGGCCCGGGTTCAAGTCAACATCTGCAAAGAGTTTTGTAAGTTCTCTCCAGTTTGCGTGGGTTCCTCCGGGCTCCGGTTTTCTCCCACACACCAAACATACTGTTCGTTGTTTTCGATTGTGAACCCCATTGGGACAGGGACCAATTTGGTAAACTCTGTGCAGCGCTTCGTAATCTGTGTGTGCCTATATAAATAAAGAAATAATATTATATTATTATTAACTCTTTGAGTTCATTTCCAAAAGCTGGCGTACAAGCTTTGATAAATGTCCTCCTTAAGTTTATTTTAAGCCCAAACTGTAGGGAAGAATTTATACTCACAGAATTCATAGTAACAAATTTTCAATCCAAAGTGGCCAGATCCCCTAATTCACACATAAAATTACATAATAATATTCTACTACTTACGGCCACCACTAGAGAGCTGTTAGCCGCCGAATACTTTTTTATTTTTTGAGTTACGGTGTAAGCCTGCGAGCTCCTCTAGGTAAATTGACAGGTCTATATGGGGGATTTGTAGCTCTGTGCCCTATCCTTATCCCAAATTCTTCTCACATAAATCAAAGTACAATTTTCAATACAAAGAGCCCATCCCCTGCATAGAATTAATTGAGAAATTCTGACTGTCTGCTGCCACCACTAAGGGAGCCCTGGAATTTCTGGATACTTATTAATATAGAATTCATTGTATTATTGTTCATTATAATTAGACCCTACCTCCCTTTAGTGGTGTATTGGTAAATGACTGTCTGTATAAGGGATTTTGGAATTTTGGACCTTTACTTTATGCTTCTCACGTACAATTTCCAACACAAAGGGGCACCTACTTACCCGGTCCTGTCGCGATCCCGCGGTGCATTGTCCGACGATTCGGATCCGGCGGTTCACTAAGTGTCATGCGGCCATTTTCCTGGCAGTGTCGCTTAGGTCTGCCGGAGATCACCTTCTTCTTTCCTGGTCCATGTGAGTTTGCGTGATCTGCGACACATTTCGTTTTTTAATTCCGTTGTTTTCCGAATCCGTCGGGTGGTCCGACGGCCACACCCACAATTGTGTCGTGTGGCAAGCTGGTCGCCGATGCCACAATCCGTTTGCGGGCACCGAAAACTTGGGGTATTTGCTGCACAGCGCAAAACTCGCGCAAAACAGAAATATTCAGGAAAACCCACGGAATCACGGTCCCTGGACCCTTAGTAAGATGTGCCCCATTGTACCCCATTCTCTTGCTAGACATAAAATTACATGAGAAAATCTGACTACTATGCCCCCACTAGAGGAGCTGACTGGCTATATTATATTTTCATAGAGAATTTACTGTATAACAGTCTACAGTAAGCTCCAAGCTCCTCTGAGTGGTGCCTGTACGTAATTTCCTCAGTCTATTTTAGGGTATTTGGACGCCGTCGCCTGATACATCTATAGATGATTGTGTGCTGTTTTTTTAGTCACTTTTATGGATTGAGTTTATTTTAGCTGTTTTTGATGTTACCTGGGTTTGTTATGACAGATGATTACCGCTTACGCTAACTTGCGCGTCCTGCGCTTCTCTCCTGCCCCCTTTACGGGCAGCCTGTAATGGAGAGCTTTGCGCTTTTCTTAATCATTCTCTTTTGTCTGGTGTGTTTCCCTGTGACCTAAGTGTTGTGATGTAACATAAGCTCCTTAATGCCTCCTGCTGCTGCTATGTCAGTAATGGGATCATCCCCATCTGTGCTAAGTCTGCCTGTTTGTTGGAGAAAATTCTCCAGTCAAAGTTTTTAAAGCCCTCCAGACATGATCATTAGCGCGGGTGAGAGCTAGAAACAGAACAACTTCTCTGAAAGCCGCAAAATAAGAGAGTAAGTTGATGTTTTACTAAGTCAATCTTGCTTTCAGAAGACTTGGAGAAGCGGTGAGCAGCCTGTGCATGGCTGAGAATGATGGGGGTTGTAGCAGCGTAGCTACAGAACATTGACCTGTACATGTAATCAAAACTAATGAGCACTTATGGGGCATTAAATATAGAAAAAAATCCAAAAAATATTTAAATGTCCCTTAAAAACCTAATTTTATTGAATTTCTTTAAAGCTGAAATACTGCTATAATACTGCCCCCTATGTACAAGAATATAACTACTATTACTGGCCCCTATTCAAAATATATTCTATAACCTGCCCCCTAGTCAAGAATAACTCATATCCTGCCCCTATGTACAGATTAACTACATACTATGCCCCCCCTATTCAGAAATAACTACTATATACTACCCCTTTGTCAAGAATATAACTACTATAATGCCTGCCCCTATGTCAAGAATAAAATACTATAATACGCCCCCATTCAGAATATAATCTATAATCTCCCCTAGTACAGAATATAAATACATAATACTGCCCCCTATGTCAAAAGAATTAAAACTACATAATACTGCCCCTATGTACAGAATAGAACTACATAATACTGCCCCTATGTCCAAGAATATAACTACTATACTACTGCCCCCCTATGTACAAGAATATAACTACTATAATACTGCCCCCTTGTACAAGAATAAAACTACTATATACATGCCCCCTAGACACAAATTATACTACTATAATACTCCCCCTATGTACAGAATATAACTACTATAAACTGCCCCCTATGTACAGGCATAACACTATAATACTGCCCCCTATGTACAAAGAATAGTAACTCTATAATACTGCCCCATATGTAACAAGAATATAACTACTATAATACGCCCCCTATGTACAAGAATATAACTACTATAATACTGCCCCCTATGTACAAGAATATACTACTATAAGATGCCCCTATGTACAATAAGATTCACTACTATAATACTGCCCCTATATACAAGAATATAACTACTATAATACTGCCCCCTATGTACAAGAATATAACTACTATAATACTGCCCATGACAGGATATAACTTATTAGGCCTATGTACAAAATATAACTACTAATAACTGCCCCTATGTACAAGAATGATATAAACTGCCAGTCAAGATAAACAATAACTGCCCCATTACAAGCAGATATACTAACTCCAAAGTACAAAATAATACTAATTCCATCCCCTATGTAACTAGCTCCCCCTAGTGGTGGCTGTATATACAGTATGTAGTAATCTCCTGAGCTCCCCTAGTGGTGGGGTATATACAGTATGCATAATCTCCTGACCTCCCCCTAGTGGTGGGGTATATACAGTATGCATAATCTCCTGACGTCCCCCTAGTGGTGGGGTATATACAGTATGTAGTAATCTCCTGAGCTCCTCCTAGTGGTGGCTGTATATACAGTATGTAGTAATCTCCTGAGCTCCTCCTAGTGGTGGCTGTATATACAGTATGTAGTAATCTCCTGACCTCCCCCTAGTGGTGGGGTATATACAGTATGCATAATCTCCTGACCTCCCCCTAGTGGTGGGGTATATACAGTATGCATAATCTCCTGACCTCCCCCTAGTGGTGGCTGTATATACAGTATGTAGTAATCTCCTGAGCTCCTCCTGGTGGTGGTGTATATACAGTATGTAGTAATCTCCAGAGCTTCCCCTAGTGGTGAGCTCCCCCAAATGTCTGACGGACACTTCAAAAGATTCACTGAGGACTGGTTATGTTCCACAGGAATGGCGCATAGCAAATGTGGTACCAATATACAAAAATGGATCAAATAGCGATCCTGGAAACTACAGACCCGTGAGTCTAACTGCTGTGGTGGGGAAAATATTTGAGGGGTTTATTAGAGATGCTATCCTGGAGTATCTCACTGTGCACAACCTTATAACCCAGTGTCAGCATGGGTTTATGAGAGATCGGTCCTGTCAAACTAATCTGATTGGTTTCTACGAGGAGGTAAGTTCAAGACTGGATCTGGGGGACGCTGTGGATGTTGTATATCTGGACTTTTCAAAGGCATTTGACACCGTGCCACATAAAAGGTTGGTATATAAAATGAGACTGCTGGGAATAGGAGAAAATCTGTGTATTTGGGTAAGTAATTGGCTTAGTGATAGAAAACAGAGGGTGGTCATTAATGGCACATTCTCAGATTGGGTTGATGTTACCAGTGGAGTGCCACAGGGGTCAGTATTGGGGCCTCTTCTTTTTAATATTTTTATTAATGACCTTGTAGTGGGTTTACACAGTCAAGTTTCAATATTTGCAGATGATACTAAGCTGTGTAAAGTAATAAATACTGAGGTCGATAGTTTAGCATTACAGAGGGATTTGTGGAAGCTTTAGGGATGGGCAGAGAAATGGTTGATGAGGTTTAATGTAGATAAATGTAAAGTTATGCACCTGGGCCATGGAAACAAAAAGTATAATTATGTTCTAAACGGTCAATTACTTAGTAAAACTGAAGCTGAAAAGGACTTGGGGGTATTGGTGGATGGTAAACTTAATTTTAGTGACCAGAGCCAGGCGGCTGCTGCTAAAGCAAATAAAATAATGGGATGTATCAAGAGAGGAATAGATTCTCATGATAGAGACGTAGTTTTGCCCTTATACAAATCCCTGGTCAGACCACACATGGAATATTGTGTACAGTTTTGGGCACCAGTATATAAAAAGGATATAGTAGAGCTGGAACGGGTGCAGAGGAGAGCAACCAGGATTATTAGGGGAATGGGGGGATTAGAATACACTGACAGATTAAAAAATTTGGGATTATTCAGTTTAGAAAAAAGACAACTGAGGGGAGACCTCATTACAATGTACAAATACCTGAACGGACAGTACAAGGATCTCTCCAAAGATCTTTTTATACCTCGGCCTGTGACCAGGACAAGGGGGCATCCTCTACACCTAGAGGAGAGGAGGTTCTACCATCACCATAGACAGGGGCATCCTCTGCGCCTAGAGGAGAGGCGATTTTACCATCACCATAGACAAAGGTTCTTTACTGTAAGAGCAGTGAGACTATGGAACTCTCTGCCGCAGGAGGTTGTTATGGCGGACTCTATGTACATGTTCAAGAGAGGCCTGGATGACTTTCTGGAGAGAAAAAATATCACGGGTCACGGGGATAAAACATTTATTTAATTCTTAAAGGTTGGACTTGATGGACTTGCGTCTCCTTCCAGCCTTATATACTATGATACTATGAAAATGTCCCCAAAAAGGCGCAAAAATTTCAATGTGCCAAAAAATGTCTCAAAAACAAAAAACAGGAAGAAAAATAAAGATAAATGACCCCCACAGACTTGCCGGGTCTCATCCTCCTGTAAGGAACTAATTATGGAAGTTGCTTCTCAAGGACAATCTGTTCCTTCAGAGCTTTCTTCTGTATTCTGCCAGGAGCTCTGTGAATGTTAATATTCTGTATCTTCCAGTCGTGGGGGAAACATTCCGTGAAGTCTCATATCAGACAGGCAGAGTTCATGTCTCTCAATTCCTGGAGCGTCCTGCAGCTATGATGTAGTGCGGGTGGTGAGGACGACGTAATAACCATGACCACATTCAGAGATGGCAATAGTTTGATTTCATTATAACATTCGGCTACCAAATTCTGTTCCATTTGGTTATTATCTTCATATATTTAGCCACTTAAAGGGGAACTGTCACTAAATACAAACTGTTGTATGAAACACCTCAATCTGTGGAATAGCCTGCCTCAGGCGCTGGTCACAGCAGGGACAGCAGAGAGCTTCAAGAAGGGTCTAGATGCCTTTTTACACCTAAATAACATTGATGGTTCTGTTATATAGAATTGTTTCCCATAAATCCCTTCCTCATCCAATCCCTTCCCTTCCTTGGTTGAACTTGATGGACACGTGTCTTTTTTTTAACCGTATAAGCTATGACTATGATACTATAATTGCTGCTATGTGCCTCATTAATTTGGCGTTGGATTTTTAAAAATCTGTTCACCCTTTCAAAAGATACGGCTCCCAGAAAGTGCTTTAGTGACTACTATCCAAGGAGGCGGTGACATTGTATTTCCTGTGGGTGTGTCCACAATGTTACCACCCATATATGAGCACTATATGCAAAATAGTCGAATTTCCTCTGATTTCCCCTGCTACTATGTAACTGGTAGCGGGAAGATGTCTTTAGCTTTCATGGCTACGTTGGCAGTAAGTGTTTCCCTCGGGGTGTGTAGCCTCTACGATGTATATTCTGTAGGTTTGTGCCCTAGTTCTGATGTCCAACATTCGGTGATGGGTTTCCTCCAGTAATTGTTAGTATTATTTGAATTAAAGCTTTTAAAGGGATATTTGGGCAATTTCAGGTTATTTATTGATTGGTGTTGGTCTGACCTCGTTGAGACCTCATCGATCATGACAAGGTGGGGGAACAGAGGAACCGAGACGTTGGCCACCGCCGGACACCACGGAGGTTCATTGATATTTTGGTGGGTGTAGAACTTTCCTACACATTTTCTCAGTACAATGTCATACTGCTGTATCTTACAATCCTCTATCCATCCCTATTTCCATAGTATTCAGGGGTGCAAGATCCATCCACATGAGGCAACATCTAGCTCATATACTCCATTCTTTCAAGTTCCATTCTCCATCTCCATCTTAGTAAGAAGCCATCATACTATGGTAGAGCTTGAGTCAGGAGTCCCATGTTCCTCCTGATGACTAAACCAACCAGAGCTCCATATTGACCGGTTTAGTGTCCCAGGTCACCCTATATGGGCCCTACCTAGACTCTTCATACATACCTGTCGATGAGTCTCATTGGACTCCTGGCATATGCATAGTGGTTCAGTAAACACTACCTGGCATGGTGAACCTGGGCCACCCCTAATTCCAGTAGACATGTATGTTGTGGTCCACGTGGAAGCTCTTCAACCCTTTATTTTAAGACTTTCTGCCCTATTGTGTGGAGTATGTTCCATAATATTACAGTTCGGACTATAAAGTCCAAAAACTTTGAGATGAAATTGTAACTTTTGCACGTGTTCCATTGTCATCTTCCATTCTACGCATTAATATGCTTGGCTTCCTATTCAGCTCTTGTAGAGCGCATGCGCCAGGAGCTTTGTGTGAGGAACTGCGCTACTCATGTTTGCGTCATGTATGCGCCTCTATATGCATCCATGGGAGGCACAGCACTGGACTGGAGCGCCAGAGAAAGGTAAGTATAGAGTGCTTGGGCCCCGGTAGCCTATAGAAAAACTGTAACTGGGGGCTTTAAAAAAAAAAAATCGTAAAAGTATCTCCTTCCACCTTTCAATTCCTGAAACATAGTACCTCATTCTTCTTTTGGCACCTTTGTCACAGGTGGGTTAACAGTTTTGAACATCATCTTGTGACCGGTCAGAAGTGTCAACAAGGTGGAGCCTGAGGGAGGTAAGTACCGACCAGAATACTATAGTAATTTCTCCAAATCCCTTTCTGTTGTAGCGCAGCCTATAGTTTGTAAATCACTTTACACAGTTCAATAATAATAATTGGGGCCCAATACAGACACCCCCCCCCCCAGCCAGTATCGGTGACTCCATCCTCATCTGTATTGTTAATATCCATCCTGTTTTCTATCACGGAGCCATCTACCCACGAGACGTGACTCATCTATCTGCCCAGACACCTGTTTATAACCGCGCTGTACTTTCCCATGATCGCTCTATTAATACAAAGTGAAACATATGGATTAATTGGCCCATTGGGCCCTTCAGGTGTATGGGGGATAGTCATAATGCCACCAAAGTTTCTTGGCTGTCACCCAGCTGGAGGAGCAGCCTGTGCACCTGCTATTTCAATTACATGGATGTTGACGACTGAAAGAGGCTTCGCTGTAGCATCGTCTCATGGGTCATAGACACAAAAGAGATGACAATGTAACACGATCAACATGTAATTTGTAAGAGTAGACAAACATGGCCGCCGGGGTCAGAACGCTGTGAAATAATGGAGCACTGATTTACTGGACTAAGCCCATCACGTTACATCGGTCGCCTGTCGTTGTACATTATTGTCTCCGCAGGATACAAGGATCTAAGCGAATGTTACTTGTAGGTGAGAGGTTAAAGAGTCATTTCCTCCGACTTTACAAGCGTGGTGTGTCTATGCCTGCCCAAAGTATCATGCACAGTGCCCTGACTTACCCAAAAAAGAGATCACTGACGTAAAATGCATGCATATATGTGCACTTGTGGTTGCTTTTTCACCCAAGTGCACTAAAAAGTGCAGCATGCCATACAAAAAGCAAAGTATATGGCAAGGGCCACACTAAAAAGAGACTAGTAGTCCCATAAAACAGCCCTAACTCCCTAAGCCAAGACGCCTTGCAAGCCTAAAACCCTAAATTCACTTGGTATCCACCAGGGGCGTTGTGGGTACCATGGGGAATGGAATGGGGGATGCCCATTATGGGGATATTGTGGGACTCATTGGGACTAAAGCTGTACCCCAAGTTATACCAATGGCTCCCCCCATGGTGTTTTCAGTGTCTACATTGCATCTACTTTGTTATATTGGTGAATGGTTAATCAATGGCAGTCATCTTTAGGACTCTATTCATGGGGCTTCTAGTTTCCCGATTTCGCATATTTTGCATTCTCGTTCTAGGACAATAATTTTTCAGATACAAAATTATAAAAGTAATGATATTATACCATTTTATTATACAAATTGAAACTGAATTATATATATATTTCATCCATAAACCCTATACTTTCTGCTGTCTTTTAAGAGTGACCCGTACTCAAAGCACTTTAACTTATATAATTTCAGTGTGGTTGAAGGGGCGTGAATGTACTTCACATTATCTGTCAGCTATTTAGCCTAAATAGTAGCTCAACGCATTTCCGATTATATATTATAAAGTATAAAATATATTAGTACAATTAGTATAAATTATAAAGTATATTCTACACCTTTGCAATCTGCATTTTAAAAAAATACTCGCTCCTCAGGGGTGGGGCCGGACGCTTCACAGCTTTTGAAGGAAAGTTCTGATAGGTAGAAGACTAAATTATCAACCAATCACCAGTCAGATGAAGTAAAGTCTCAAAGTAACCAAGCTCTTGAGCACCTCTTGACCCAATTAAGGGTTGCCAATAACACAAGCTGTGTACCTGTAAATAGTCAATGCTAAAATTGCCATATTTGTCCTAAATTATTAATTTTAATCCCAACAATCCTACAAATTCCTATTCTCTCCATTATAGATGTCTTCCTGGTATTTAGGGCACCATTGCCAGTTAATACCTTATATACTCGAGTATAAGCCTAGTTTTTCAGCACAAAAAATGTGCTGAAAAACCCAAACTCGGCTTATACTCGAGTCAAAAAAATAAATATATCTAAACTCACCTTTCCGGTGACCCCTGTATATCTTCTGTGCGATCTGTCCGGCAGTGGCGGCAGGCTATATGCACTCGGGCAGGGGCTGGCAGGCTATATACACTGGGGCAGGGGCTGGCAGGCTATATACACTGGGGCAGGGGCTGGCTGGCTATATACACTGGGGCAGGGGCTGGCTGGCTATATACACTGGGCCAGGGGCTGGCAGGCTATATACACTGGGCCAGGGGCTGGCTGGCTATATACACTGGGCCAGGGGCTGGCTGGCTATATACACTGGGCCAGGGGCTGGCTGGCTATATACACTGGGCCAGGGGCTGGCTATATACACTGGGGCAGGGGCTGGCTGGCTATATACTGGGGAGGCTGTGACCAATGCATTTCCCACCCTCGGCTTATACTCGAGTCAATAGGTTTTCCCGGTATTTTGTGGTAAAATTAGGGGCCTCGGCTTATACTCGGGTCGGCTTATACTCGAGTATATATGGTAAGTGATTTCCATGTACTGTAATTATATTATACAAATAGAATTCAGTTGGAAACATTAAGATATGAAGCACTGAACACAGAAAAAGTGGCAGAACATGCAAATCCAGACCTCTGGGCGATGTTTTATTGGTAGCTCTCTTTAGCTATGCTGCATTATTAATGAGCGGCAATAGAAGGATTTCCCTGTTGGGCGGCATTGGATGTCGTGCTATGGGGTA
The DNA here is from genome assembly GCA_019512145.1 of Engystomops pustulosus. Classification (NCBI taxonomy): domain Eukaryota; kingdom Metazoa; phylum Chordata; class Amphibia; order Anura; family Leptodactylidae; genus Engystomops; species Engystomops pustulosus. Next base: position 68,046 of record WNYA01000760.1, on the reverse strand, counting down.
AAATATTGAATTTATATTATCAGACTGAAGGACTGAGAGAAATTTGTTGCAAATGGAGTTGTGAACATAAACATGGCCACATTTCAGGCTATGACAGTGATTGGTGGGGTGTTCTAATGTGAAGACCCGAGTTGTGGATACGCCATCTGGATAATTCGGATGACCTCTCCCAAACGACCAAAAAAAATTCTTACATTTGAAAACTGGGACCAGCCAAATTTGCCAGGATCTTTACCAATTGTGGCAGCTGTGACAATCTCAAAATTCTTTGTTGTAGAATTGACCACCAGAGGGAGCCGAAATATGGCAGGAGAACATGGGACAGGGTTCTGGCCCTGGTAGAAGAGGAGTCTATTAGAGATGTATAGTAGATGGGAGGCAACAGTATAGTAAGTAGAAAGATGGCGGCACTCACCAATCTCAGTGTAATACTCTTTATTATATGGTGGTAGCTGAGATCTCTGCCAGATCAGACCTGGCCTAAATGGATCCAACCTGGTGGAGATCACTTCCAGATCTACTAATATCGGATGGGACAGCGGGCACCGGCGTTGGGTAATATTAACACTGATGTGGAGATTATAGTAAATATGGGAGCCAGGGCTTCACGACTCTTACCTGCTTAGGCCCAAAGTAGCTTGCAGGGTCGGAAATCTGCCAAACCTGGTGGAAACGGGGCTATGTACACTGCAGAGAAAGCATAGTATATCCCGTCCTATACATGGAATAGAGTCGCGGTCACACTGTACAGCAGACGTTTTCCTGGTGATAAGATCTGGTCGTGGGTTTAAAGGGAACCTACCACCACGGACGGATCTACCTATAAAGGTATATCGGGCGGTAGGTGCATCTATAAGACGTGAGGATAGCACTTTTAAGGGCTAATCCTCACGTCCCACAATCTTTTTATAACTTTTATTTCCCTAATATGCAGATTTTCCAAATAGGCTACTGGGACGTGGAGTAGCCAGAGCTGAGGCTACATTGCGCGGCTACTCCACGCCCCAGTAGTCTCTTTGATCCTCCTACCAGATATCTGTGGCGCGCAGCTATGGGAAGCTGCGCACCATTGTCCGCAGAACCTGCCGTCTGCGCATGCGCAGTAGCTCTAGCTTCGGAGCAGTGACCGCGCAGGTTTTGAGGCCGAGGATATCTGGTAGGAGGATCAAAGAGGCTACTGGCCGTGGAGTAGCCACGTTGTGCAGCCTCAGCTGCCAAATAAAAGTTATCAAAAGATTGTGGGAACGTGAGGATTAGCCCTTAAAAGGGCTATCCTCACGTCCAATAGATGCACCTAGCACCCAATCTACCTTTATAGGTAGATCCGTGGTGGTAGGTTCCCTTTAAGAAAACCTTGAGGTCTGAATAGAATTTTATCATTTCCTTACGTTTTGGCTGAAAACCCCATAAGAACAGCATTACGTAACCCGTATCTTCCCCTACAGACTCCTGGAAGGGGTGACATCCCGTCAGATGTGAGCGGCATATACATGGCCTTATTACCGAGAGAAATAATAGAGCGCTTCAGCAGAACATGAATGACTTCCATTTCCCTTGCATTTCACCGCTCATTAAAACCTTACATTTCGGGAAAATAATTAAGTCCCTATCATCAAGCAATATACGCCGTGTACAGGGCTATAAATAGCAGCCTACGCGCCGCGCTGTGTCCTGCGCTGTCACCGCTGTCCCTTTAATAACAGCCTGAAATCTGCATCCCATATTTATTCTGTATGTTGGCCCGATCCGGCGTCCCCCCCCCCCTCCAGCGGCCTCCGTACCCGGCCCTCTCCACACTGGAGCAGTGAGCGTGGCTAATAGCAAATTTACACCCACAGGTTCCACAAAGGAAAACATTTGTTCTAGTCTCTTCTATGAAAGGAGAGATTTAATCCGAGCGCCCCGGTATGTTGTAGCGTCTCTTCAGGGTCCGTTGTCTAACGCGCTGTCTGCATTCCTCCAGGGGACCGCGAGCGGGTTTAATGGCCCCCTTGTAAACGTTCCCGAGTCCTTTCCATTCAACTGTGGAGATTTATTGTACATTTATGGTGCAAAGAGAAGAACAGCAACAATAAAGATACAGGGAATAGAAAGCGCTGGAATTGTGGTATTTTATGGCATTTTTGGAATTATTTGGGATTTCTATGGGGTTATAGATAGAACACATAGCTACTTCCGGAAATCCAGTTGTATATTGTAACCTATTACTTTAATAAAGGGAATCTGTGTTTTTGAATTATTGGAACATTATGGAATTTTTGGAATTTTTATGCTGCTTTATAAAGAGAGACAACTTATCAAAGTTCCAAAATCCAGTTCTATGTTTTAGCCTATTTGCAGCGGAACTGCAATGATGGAATTTCCTGGAATATTAGGAATGATTACATTTATATGTGGCTATTGCTACAAGGGGGATCACATATTTAAGCTCCAAATTCCAATTCTATGGGACAGATTTACTTACCCGGTCCTGTCGCAATCCCACGGTGCGTTGTCGGGCGAGGATTCGGGTCTGCCGCGATTCACGAAGGTCGTGCGTTCAATTTCCTGCAGGTGTCGCTTACATGCTGAGAACCGCCAGAGTTCACCTTCTTCTTCCTGGTGCATGTGAGTGCTTGATCTTGCGACACAATTTTGTTTTTAAATTCTGTGGTTTGTCCGTATCCGTCAAGTTGTCTGATGGCCCGACCCCTGATTTCTGTCACTTGCAAGCCAGAGCCGATGCGCCACAATCCGATCGTGCACGCCAAAAACCCTGGCCAATTCGGCACAAAAAGGAAAAATTCGGGAAACCCGACAGAATCACGATTCACGGACCCTTAGTAAATGAGCCCCTATATTTCAGCCCATTTCTATAAATAAAGGGAATTATGGAATTTTTGGAATCAGTTGGAATTTCTATGGGACTAGAGCGACTGATTCAGAGACCACCTATCTAGGTTCCAAAATACAGTTTTATATCCCCGTCTGTTTATGTAAATCAGTGTTTTGAATATTTGGAATCTTATGGAATTTTTGGAACTAGTTGGTATTTTTATGCTGCTTTAGGGAGAGACGACATATCCAGGTTCCAAAACCCGGTGCTATGCTATTTATCTAAACCAAGAGGGAGTGGGATCATAGAATTCCATGGATTTTAGGAATGGTTACATTTCTATGGGGCTATAGATAACCACACCGAGGAACCACATATTCAAAATCCAATCCAAATCCAAAATCCAATTCTATCTCTTAGACCATTTCTCTAAATAAAGGAAATAAGGGTGTTGAATTATTGGAATATTATAGAATCTTTGAAATAACTTGGATATTTCCAAGATAAATGGACTGTCAAATATCAGAAAGTAGAACCGGCACCAGGCTGAATACAGAAATGGGTACCCCCCCCCCCCCAGGAGCAGTCGTACCCTGCTATATTCGCCTTTCAGCCCACGTTATTAATCAAATTAATCATAAAATCAATTTAGGTGGAAAAACACCAAAAACTAGTAGCAGTTTCCATGGTAACCTACAGGATTCCAGGAAATACTTGTAATGGAGAGGATGGTATGGACGCTTTACACACCTGTCAGGATTTCTATATTCGGCTTAAAGGGGCTTTTCTACAATCCTCATCTATAATCACAAGATAAATGTCTGGAGCCTCTGCCGCTAGAACAAGGGCCCTGAGGCCCCATTCATCCTCCCTGCCCCCTCTGTGGCTACAGAGAACTATGCATCTTGCTGCCTGAGGTATCTAGGTACTAGGAGACTATTAACTTGACATTGGCTAATTTAAAGGGATTATCCATAATTTTTTTATCTTTGGCCTATCCTTACTTTAATCCGTAGGCCTATCCTAACTGATCGGTGTCACCCCCCCTCCAATCGGATATTGATTGCTTATCCCTGGGACCTAGATCGTGGTAGGGCGTCACGGTAGCCCAGTGGTTAGCATTACAGCTTTGCAGCGCTGGGGCCCTGGGTTCAAGTCAACATCTGCAAAGAGTTTGTAAGTTCTCTCCGAGTTTGCGTGGGTTTCCTCCGGGTCCTCCGGTTTTCTCCCACACACCAAAACATACTGGTCGGTTGTTTCGATTGTGAACCCCATTGGGGACAGGGACCAATTTGGTAAACTCTGTGCAGCGCTTCGTAATCTGTGTGCGCTATATAAATAAAGAAATAATATTATATTATTATTAACGCTTTGAGGGTCAATTTCCAGAAAGCTGGCGTACAAGCTTTGATAAATGTCCCCCTTTAAGTTTAGTTTTAAGCCCAAACTGTAGGAAGAATTTATACTCACAGAAGTCATAGTACAATGTTCAATCCAAAGTGCCAGATCCCCTAATTCAACATAAAATTACATAATAATATTCTTACTACTTACGGCCACCACTAGAGGGAGCTGTGAAGCCTGCCGAATACTTTTTTATGGTTGAGTTTACTGTGTAAGCTGCTGAGCTCCCTCTAGGTAATTGACATTGTCTATATGGGGGATTTGTAGCTCTGTGCCCTGATCCTTATCATCCAAATTCTTCTCACATAAATCAAAGTACAATTTTCAATACAAAGAGCCCAATCCCCTGCATAGAATTAAGTGAGAAAATTCTGACTGTCTGCTGCCACCACTAGAGGGAGCCCTGGAGATTTCTGGATACTTTATTAATATAGAATTCATTGTATAATTAGTTCATTATAATTAGGACCCTACGCTCCCTTTAGTGGTGTATTTGGGTAATTGACTGTCTGTATAAGGGATTTGGAATTTTGGACCTTTATCTTTATGCTTCTCACAGTACAATTTCCAACACAAAGGGGCACACTTACTTACCCGGTCCTGTCGCGATCCCGCGGTGCATTGTCCGACGAGGATTCGGATCCGGCGGTTCACTAAGGTCATGCGGCCAATTTCCTGCAGGTGTCGCTTAGGTCTGCCGGAGATCACCTTCTTCTTCCTGGTCCATGTGAGTGCGTGATCTTGCGACACATTTCGTTTTTTAAATTCCGTGTTTTTCCGAATCCGTCGGGTTGTCCGACGGCCACACCCCCCAAATTGTGTTGCGTGCAAGCTGGCGCCGATGCGCCACAATCCGCTTGCGTGCACCGAAAACCTAGGGTAATTTGCTGCAGCGCAAAACAGCGCAAAACAGAAATATTAAGGAAAACCCGACTAAATCGCGGCCCATGGACCCTTAGTAAATGTGCCCCATTGTACCCAATTTCTTGCATAGACATAAAATTACATGAGAAAATTCTGACTATCTATAGCCACCACTAGAGGGAGCTTACTGGCTATATTATTATTTTCATAGAGTTTACTGTATAAACAGTCTACAGTAAGCTCCCAAGCTCCCTCTAGTGGTGCCTGTACGTAATTTCCTCAGTCTATTTAGGGTATTTGGAGCTCCGTGCCCTGATACATCTATAAGAGATTGTGCAGTGTTTATTTTAGTGCACTTTTTATGGATTTGAGTTTATTTTAGCTGTTTTTGATGTTACCTGGGTTTGTTATGACAGATTATTACCGCTTACGCTAACCTTGCGCGTCCTGCGTTCTCTCCTGCCCCCTTTACGGGCAGCCTGTGAATGGAGAGCTTTGCGCTTTTCTGAATCATTCTCTTTTTTGTCTGGTGTTTCCCTGTGAAACCTAAGTGTTGTGATGATAAAATAAGCTCCTTAATGCCTCCTGCTGCTGCTATGTGCAGTAATGGGATCATCTCCCATGCTGTGCTAAGTCTGCCTTTTGTTGGAGAAAATTCTCCAGTCAAAGTTTTTAAAGCCCCTCCAGACATGATCATTAGCGCGGCTGAGAGCTAGAAACGAGAACAACTTCTGAAAGCCGCAAAATAAGAGAGTAAGTGATGTTTTACTAAGTCAATCTCTGCATTCAGAAGACTTGGAGAAGCGGTGAGCAGCCTGTGCATGGCGGAGAATGATGGGGGTTGTAGCAGCCGTAGCTACAGAACATGTGACCTGTACATGTAATCAAAACTAATGAGCACTTATGGGGCATTAAATATAGAAAAAAATCCAAAAAATATTTAAATGTCCCTTAAAAACCGGAAAATACTGCTATAAATATGCCCCCTATGTACAAGAATATAACTACTATAATACTGCCCCCATGTACAAGAATATAAAAACTACATATACTGCCCCTAGTACAAGAAAAATAAAACTACTATATACTGCCCCCTATGTACAGAATATAACTACTATAATAGCCCCCTATTTACAGGATATAAAAACTACTATAATACTACCCTATGTACAAGAATATAAACTACTATAAATCTGCCCCTAGTACAAGAATATGAAATACTCTATACTGCCCTATGTACACGAATATAAATACTATAATACGGCCCCTATGTACAAGAAATAAAATACTATATACAGCCCCCCTTACACAGAATTAACTACATAATACTGCCCCTATGTACAAGAATATAAACTACTATAATACTCGCCCCCTATGTACAAGAATATAACTACTATAATACTCCCCCTATGTACAAGAATATAAACTACTATAATACTGCCCCTATGTACAAGAATATAACTACATTACATTATTAAACTATTCTATTAATACTGCCCCCTATGTACAAGATATAACTACTATAATACTGCCCCTATGTACAGGCAATATAAACTACTTATACTGCCCCCTATGTACAGAATATAACTACTATAATACTGCCCCCTATGTACAAGGAATAACTTACATAATACGCCCCTATGTACAAGAATATAACTACCTATATACTTGCCCCTATGTACAAGAATAAACTACTATAATACTGCCCCTATGTACAAGGAATAAACTACTTATAATACTGCCCCCTATATACAAGAATATAATATACTATTAATACTGCCCCCTATAGTACCAGAATATAACTACTATAATACTGCCCCTATTAAAGAAATATAACTAATATAAACTGGCCCCTATGTACAAGAAATATAAACTACTATAATACTGGCCCTATGTACAAATGAAATAACTACTATAATACTGCCCCTATGTTACAGAATAATATAATACTATAATACTGCCCCCAGTACAAGAATATAACTACTATAATACTCCCCTATGACAGGAATAACTACTATAATACTGCCCCTATGTACAGAATAACTACTATATATACTGCCCTATATGTCGGAATATAACGACTATAATACTGCCCCTATGTACAGAATATAACTACTATAATACTATGCCCCTATGTACAAGAATTAATACTATAATACTGCCCCTATGTACAGAAATAGATATAACTACTATATACTGCCCCTATGTACAATAATTAACTACTATTAATATGCCCTATGTACAAGAATATAACTACTATAATACTGCCCCTATGTACAAGAATATAACTACTATAATACTGCCCCCTATGTACAAGAATATACTACTATAATACGCCCCCTGTACAGAATAAACTAACTATAATACCTGCCCCTATGTACAGAATATAACTACTATAATACTGCCCCTTTAGAATATAAAAACTTATAATACTGCCCCTATGTACAAGAATATAACTACTATAATACTGCCCCTATGTAAGAATATAACTACTATAATACCTGCCCTGCGTACAGGATATAACTACTATAATATGCCCCCTATGTACAGGAATATAAACTTACTATAATACTGCCCCCTATGTACAAAGAATATAAACTATAAATATGCCCCCTATGACAAGAATAATACTATAATTACTGCCCCTATGTACAAGGAATATATACTAAATAAATACTGCCTCTAGGTACAAGAATATAAATATATAATACTGCCCCTATGTACAAGAATATAACTACTATAATACTGCCCCCTTATGTACAGAAATAAAACTACTATAAATACTGCCCCCTAGTACAAGAATTAACTACTATAAATACTCCCCTATGTACAAGAATATAACAATACTATAATACTGCCCCTGATGTACAAGATATAACTACTATAAATACTGCCCCTAGTACAAGGAATATAACTACTATAATTACTGCCCCCTATGTACAAGGAAATATACTACTATAATACTCACCCTATGTACAGGAATATAACTAATATAATTATCGCCCTATCTGTACAAGATAAATACTATAATACTGCCCCTATGTACCAGGAATATAACTACTTAATACTGCCCTGTACAGAATACTAATACTATAATACGCCCCTATGACAAGAATATAATACTATAATACTGCCCCCTATGTTACAAGAATATAACTATATAATACTGCCCCTATGTACAAGAATATAACTACTAAACTACACCCCCATAGTACAGGAAATAAACTCTATAATACGCCACCCTATTCGTAAGAATATAACTACTATAATACTGCCCCTATGTACAGGAATATAAATACTATAATACTGCCCCTATGTACCAGAATATAACTACATAATACGACCCCTATGTACAGGAATATAATACATAATTACTGCCCCCTATGTACAGAATATAACTCATATAATACTGCCCCCTATGTACAAGAATATAAACTACTATAATACTGCCCCCTATGTACAGGAATATAACTACTATAATACTGCCCCTATGTACAGAATATAATACTATAATACTGCCTCATGTACAGAATATAACTAATATAATACTGCCCCCTATGTACAGGAAATAAGATAATACTGCACCCTATGTACAGAAATAACTACTATAATACTGCCCCCTATGATACAAGAATATAACTACTATAATACTGCCCCTATGTACCAAAGATATACAACTACTATAATATACTGCTCCCTAGGAGATATTACTGCTGTAAATATATATAAAATATAAGTGAAATTACTTAACTAACTTTCTTTCTCATAATAAAAAGTCTTATACATGTAAATATAGTGAGAAAACATAATATTTCAGAAACTATTTGGCCGTCTATGAATCACTCTAAGGCTGCACATGGAGGGCTGGTAGCGGTATGAATATATAGCGGTAACAGGGCTCTTCTGTCCCTGATATAGATCATGTCGCCACAATCGTTCACTGAAGTGAAAAATGAAATTTCTTCTGCATGATTTTGTAATCATATTAAAATGTATCCCCCCTGCCGCATATAAAGGACCTAAGATGATTTAACCAGGCAGCTGCCCTCTCCAGCGCCCGCTATCAATGAGCGAGGGCCTACCCATTCGACTCCCTGCCTCCCCTGTTTGGGCTCTTTGGGATAATTTGCCCCGCTTTATGGGGATCACTGGCTCTTGGGAATGGCCGATTGTTGCCACTTTATCTTCAGTTTGTACATCCTGCTGAAATTGCTTAGTGGTTCGGATTAATGAAACAAAAAATGCGACAGTGGGGAGTCTGTTGCTGTATACGGATATGTTATTGGCGGTTGTAAATTACTATAGGTCAGCTACAAGGGAGTAGCTATGGGTGATGGGAAATCAAGTTCAGAATTATTGATTACATGAGAGAACAAAGTAAATCACAACCTCAATTGCTACAAATTATCCACTACATGCAAATTAATAGCCTAAGAGGAAAATCACATGGAATTTGTATGGTTATATTTCGTGTACATAGGGAGGCAGTATATATAGTAGAGATTTCTTAGTACATCAGAGGGGCAGTTTATTATTAGTTCATATTCTTTACATAGTGGGGCAGTCTTATAGCTAGTTATATTCTTGATACATAGGGGGCCAGGTATTATAGTAGTTATTTCTATGTAATAGGGGGCAGTATTATTAGTAGTTATATTCTTAAATAGGGGGCTACGTATTCTATTTGCTGAGGGGCAGTCTATAGTATTTATTTATATGCGTTTGGAAGCTTATATTCGTACATGGGGGCCAGTATTTAGTAGTTATATTCTTGTACATAGGGGCAGTTTATAGTATACCCCGTTATTATATTCCTGACATTAGGAGGGGGCAGTCGATTATCGTGTTTTTTTTAAAAGTTTTTTTTTATATTCTTGTACATAGGGAGGGGGCAGTAGTCCAGTATTATAGTAGTTATATTCTTATTACATTAGGGGCAGTATTATAGTGTTTATATATTCATGTACATTGGGGGAGGCCAGAATATACTTAAGGAGTTATATTCCTGTACAATTGAGGGGGAGGCAAGTCTTATAGAGTTATATTCTTGTTAAATAAAGGGGAAGCGCAGTATTATATTTTAGTTAGTTGTATTTGTTCCTGTAAAATGGGGGCCAGTAGAACAGTACAGTTAGTATAAGTAGCTTAGTAGAGATAGTGGAAAGAGGAGGAAGTATAAAATATAGTAGGTATATTCTGTAACAGTAGGTGCGTTTATTATAGTAGTTATAATTCTGTTACATAGGGGGGCAGTTATTTATAGTTAGTTATATTCTTGTACATAGGGGGCAGTATTAGTAGTATAATTCTGGTACATGGGGGCAGAGTATTATAGTAGGATTATATTTATGTACATAGGGGAGGGCCAGTTAGTATTATAGTAGTTATATTTCTTGATTACATAGGGGGGACGTATTTTATAGTAGTTATATTTCCTGTACATAGGGGGGGCAGATATTTATAGTCGTATATTCTTGTAATAGGGGGCGTATTATAGTAGTTATATTCGTACCATAGGAGGCAAGTATATAGTAGTTATATTCTTGTCCATAGGAGCGGGGGCAAGACAGTAGGAGAAAGAAAGGCAGTAGTAGATAGTAGATATTCTTGTTAACATGGGAGGACAGTGAGAATGAGAGAAATAGGTATTGTTCAAGGGAAGGAGGAGAGGTTTAGAGGGAAGTGAGGACAGTCCACTACTCTCGAGGGGTAACTCACCGAGGAGAAAGGCGAGCGTTCGAGACCGTTTTTTTTTTTTTTTTTTCTTTTATATTCTTGAGGAGACAGAGCAGGCTACGGGACCAAGACCTTTTGGGGATAAAGGAGTGAGACGGGAAGGGAGAGGAGGGAACGAGGGTCCTGCGGGAAGGAGGAGAGGAGGGAGAGGAGGGGAACAGGAGGGGGAAGCAGGGTTCTTGGGGACAAGGCGAGGTTAGGAAGAGGGGAAGGGTAGAGGTAGTCTGGGGGAAAGAGGGCGACCCACAGAAGGCGGAAAGATAGGGCAGCTAGATAGTATTGGGGCCGTACGAACGAAAGGATAGATAGGAGTTATATTATATATCAATGGGGCGAGTATTATTAGTAGTATATTCTATGTACATAGGGAGGCAGTATTTAGTATTATATTGATAGGCTGATTATATAGTATCTATTGTAATAGAGGGGACAGTCTTATAGTGTATATTCTTGCTACATAGGGGGCAGTATTATAGTAGTTATATTCTGTACATAGCGGGGGCGTATTATAGTAGTTATATTCTTGTACATAGGGCAGTATTATGAGTTATTATTCATTTGTACATAGGGGGCAGTATTATAGTGATTATCTGTACATAGGGGGCAGTTTATAGTAGTGTATATTCTGTGACTAGGGGGGACAGTATTATAGTAGATATTTCTGTCTAGGGGCATGGTATATTAGTAAGTTTGATTCTTGTACAGAGGAGGGCAGTATTATACGTAGTTATATTCTTGGTACATAGGGGGCAGTAGTTATGTAGTTAATTCTTGACATAGGGGCAGTATTATATGTAGTTATTCATTGTACATAGGGGGCAGTATTATGTAGTTATATCTTTGACATAGGAAGGCAGTATTATCAGAGTATTTATTTCGTACATAGAGGGAGAAGTATTATAGATATATGTCTTTGACATGAGGGGAGTAAGTATTATAGTTATTATATTCATGGACAAGAGGGCAGGCAGTATTATAGTAGTATATCTGTACATAAGGTGTGGTAAGTATTATAGTAGTTATATTTCTGTAATAGGGGGGCAGGTAGTATAGTAGTTACCCTGACCATAGGTGGGGGCAGTAATTTATCAGATGTTATTTCCTGTACATAGGGAGAGGGGCAAACGCGATCGCATTAGTAGTTCAATTTCCTGAATAGGTGCGAGGATCAAGCTATTATAGTAGTTATTTCCATGTAAAACATAGAGGGGATCGTATCAGAGTTATAGTCCAGTATATAAGTAGTTAGTCTTCTTGTAATAGGCGGCCAGATTGCAGTTATCTTATGTCAGTATATGTAGTATATTCTTGTAGCATAAGGGGGGCAGGTTAGTTAGAGAGGCCCTAGGGATGCAGTAGCTGCACCGTTGCACAGCGAAGGCAGGTAGTAGGAGACGTTAGTTGAGGTATAGGATGGTATCACTCCAGGGGCATGCAGATTATAGTTAGTGATATGCTTGTACATAGGCGGCAGTAGAGTATTATAGTTTAGTTATATTCTTTGTACACATAGCGGGCCAGCTCTTATAGTAGTTTTTTTATTTTATTAAGAATTCCATGTAACACCCCCATAGGGGGTTTAGGATAAGAACAAATTATATATTGGGGGAGGTAGTATTGAAGTAGTCTTGATAGAATATCCTGTCCAACAGATAGTGTAGGTGCAGTTAGTATCGATTAGTAGTTATATTACGTGTACAGAGGGGCCCAGTATCAGTATTATAGTAGTTCTATCCTTGCGGTCTTCCAATGGGGCAGTATTGAAAGTCATTATAGTAAGTTATATTCTGTACATTTGCTCGGAGTTCGTGACAGTACCATTGTATAGTAGTTAGTCCTGTACTAGGGGGGACCGTTATTATAGTAGTTATTTAATTGTACATAAGGGGGCAGTAGTTAGTAGTTATATTACTGTAACATAGGAAAACAGGCGGAAGGGACTGCAGTATTATAGTAGGTTAGCTTTTACAAAGAACGGGAGTAATACAACCAAAGTATTATAGAAGTTATATTTCCGAGACATAGGGCTAGAGGCACACAAAGATCTGTAGTTAGATCTTGTTAATAGGGGGCGCATGGACAATCTCTTGCGTCCACCCCGTCAGAGTGAGCCGTACCCTTCTTCTCTCTCCCGTATTTTTTCCGTTTGTGTTTTCTCGGGGAAATTCAACCATAGAAAGGACCAGTGAGATGGGTTTCAAGTTTTTTAACGGAGCCCATCAAAAGGAACTGAGAGGAGTGAGACACTTCATGGAGTGAGATGAATAGGAAGAAGCGAGACACGGCAACGGGAAAAAAAAAGATGGAGAGCCGAAACAGAGATGGGAGACGGAATGAGGATAGAGATGCCTAGGCGGGGGAAGGCAGAAGTGAATATACGGAGGGCCCGGAGGTATCGAGGTTCATGCAAACGCACAGACAGTATTTCATAGTAGTTATATCCTTGACATAAGGGGCTAGGTATGATAGTAGTATATTCTTGAATATGGGGAGCCGATGTGTGGAGTATATAGTAGGTACGGTATTATTTCTTGTAACATAGGGGCGCTAAGTTATTGATCCGTATCTATAGTTAAGTAATTTGGAAATAGATTCAGTGATCATGAAGAGTTGATTATTGGATATCTGAGACTTCTGGCTGAATTCAGCTATATTGCAGAAGAGTTTATTAAAACTCTCAGGAGAACTGGGTGACATATGTCCCAGATACAATCGAGGCGCTAATCGTCTCAAAAAGGACAGGTTTCCTCTATAGGTGTATATTTCATGCTGATAAAAATTGAATTAAAAACCTATCTAACACATGTAATTTACATTACAATGTGCTTGCGTTTTTTCAGGTTCTTCATCTGATTCTGTTACTTTGGCTCCGGGGCTGTGGTTAGATTGGACAATATGGGATAGCACTGTTTTCACTCTTGTGTTAATTCAATTTTATGAATTCCCCCTGATTTTCTCTCAGTTGGTTGCTGCGTTTACTTGATGGACCAATTTTAATAGTAATTTAGACTGACCCATCACAAGAACTCCATTCACTCTGCCGTGATTGAATTACGCACGTTTCGTGCTCCATTTCGCGACCCGAGACAACTTAGGTCCTGAAATACTATTAGGCGTCATTTCTGGTATGTGTTGACTTTTTTGCTGCTCGGCGGAGCTGTCTCGCTGGCGAGCACAAATAGCATCGCTTTTGTATCTGGAGGTGTTGATATAATTGTAGGCCGCGGCGATTATTCATGGAAAAGCATCTTCTCAGCCTGAAACAGCCGCACTTTTGTAAACAACAATGTCACATCATATGCAACGCTGAGCTCAGTTAGTGATTGCGAACCCCTCCAGCCCCCTACACCATTTGCCTTATCTGGAGCTTTGGGTTTTGGTGGCGGGTATGAGTACACTTTCACAATCTCATCGGTGTGATATTACAGTGTGATCCCAATGTCATTGTTGGTTAGTTCCCATAATGATCCTTTACGGCCATAACTGCGCCTCGCTCTGGACTGCATTAAGCATAGGCGGACGGGGCGAGAAGGCCGAACAGGTAAAAACAGAGGGAACGATAGAGATTGTGGCCGGCAATACTGTTTCGTCTATTCATTCGATGCAAAATTACTGTTAATTTTTTTGCCTCATGATTAATAAGAAACAGGTACAATTTTCCTTTAGCATATATAAAGCATGCTATCACATTCCTCATGCCAGTTTTGGATTTCTGCTTTGCTGTACTGCTACGGAAGCTTCTATGTGGCACTTCAGCCACATGGATAGAAATTCTGTACCAGGTCCAATATAAGGATCACGTGCTGAACGGTCTCGTTTACTATCACACTGTGCTCTGTGACTCTCTGTGATAATAACGGGTGGGAGACGTGCCACCTCAGCTAGTATGAGAACATAGGTCATAGACATAGCTCAGCTATCTAAGAACATCGGTCATAGAACAGTACCAGGTCTCTAAAAACCAAGGTATTAGACAGCTCAGCTATTTAGACATCGGTCATAGGACAAGTCTGTTCGCTCTAGTCTAGAGGCATAGATCGATTAGCAAGTCCAGCTTTATGAGACAATGGGCTATTATGACAGCATCAGCGTCTCTAAAACTATGTTGCATAGACAAGTCCAGCTCTCTAGAACATGGGTCATAGACAAGTCCAACTCTCTAAAGCATGGGTCATAGAACAGCTCAGCTCTCTATAAAATGGATCATAGACAATTACAGATCTATAGAACATAAGTCATAGAAAAGTCCTGGTCTCTAGAGCATAGGTCATAGATAAGTCCAGCTCTCTAGAACATGGGTCATGGACAAGCTCAGCTATCTAGAGCATAGGTCATAGACAAGTCCAGCTCATTAAAACATGGGTCATACACAAGTTAAGCTCTCTAAAATATGGGTCATAGACAAGTACAGATCTGTAGAGCATGGGTCATAGAAAAGTTCAGTGCTCTAGAACACAAGTCATAGACAAGTCCAACTCTCTAGAGCATAGGTCATAGACAAGTCCAGCTCTCTAGAACATAGGTCATAGACAGGTCTAGAACATGTCTGGAATAGGCTCTCGCTTAGGTCCCCCATTTCTGAAATAGTTATAGTGAGGTTTCAAGGCTGGTCCACTTAATGTAGGGCTTCCATGTTCCTAGAACAACCTTGTGATTATGGGTTGTAAATTCAACTTTAGCAACTTACACAACAAAATTCTTCATTCATAGGTTCGCACGTAGGATCTGGGTTTGCAGTCCTCAGTATCTAAGTTGAGTTTGTAAACCTGTCCTTGTCCTATAAACTCAATTTATTCAATCCATAATCTAATCTCTAGTCTAGTATTTGGGTTAAAGCCTGGAACACAACCTTATTTCTACACATGAGTCTGATCCCCTTTGTAGGGATGATAGTAGGGGGTTTGTGGGTTGTCCTGTCCTTCAAGAGGACCTTGTCTACCAACCTCAACTCTTAACATCTTTTCATAGGCACTACTCTTCTAATTCTAGTGGAGCTAGAATTACCGATACTCCAATGACACCAATATAAGTAAAGTAGGATCTATGAAAGGATGCAGAGTCCTCTTAAGCCGAAGTCCCAAAAATACTAACCAAGGTCTACCCTGATTGTGTCTCATAACCCGTCTTCCTACCAAGTGTGGAAACCTAACAAAGTTCTTTGGTGGAACTTTAGGAGTTTTTATTCTACTAGATTCCTAATCTGGATTTGTTTTTGCCGCTTTTCTAGTGTAACAATTTGTAGATACATTGGTGACATCCATTATTCATGGCCTGGGAAGCTTCTGCATTATTTGTATCCTTTTTCTTTTTTTTCTAAAAACACATTGTACTTTTTGCAAATCATCCACCCTGGGAAGAGCCTGACACTATCTCACATGCATCTGTGTGTAACGTGTCGGTATACCGTAACGGCACAACAATGGGCAGCCAATTAGTCGAAGGTTGGCATGTCAGAGGGCGTCGTTACTAATGCATTAGTCCGCATTAACTATGCTCCTAGTGTCTTCCATGAATTGTTAAGGTAAACAGATCCGCACATATGATAGAACTGTGTTTGGCTGCATAAGATCCGATGGGCTCCAAATCTACAGCTCAAAGGGTTTTCCGAGACGGATAGCGGAGCACAAACAAGCGCGAGAACGACACGATGCTTGGCACAGAGGAGGCTGATAAGAAAACGAGCAGGACTCATAAAAATATGCTCCATGGATGCGGCCAGACCACACGCTGGCATTGCCGGCTTCCCGCAATGTCTGTATCGCTCGCTCATCAACTTCCAATCTTCTGCTCCTTGTATTCCCCAGGATGGAAGCGAAATGATACATTGTGTTCTCTTCAAGTTTATCTTGTTACTTTGTTACTATCTGTGATGTCAGAACGTTGTATCCTGTGGGTGCTGAACAATGTATCTCCACTACTTATGTAATGTTAGAGTCCTGCTGAGCTTGACACGTGGTTCACCGCAATTCATTGTACAGTTCTGTGCCGCTACATTATCTTAAAGGGGTTTTATAGCTTATGCCGATGCAGGGGGGGAAATAAAAGATTACTCTCTCTTTTGGTTTTCAAGCACTTCTGGATTCCTGCTGAATGTCACTGGTCTTGCTCATGTGACCGTTGAGGCCGGTGAATGTCACAGGTTTTGCAGAACCTCTTGATCCATAAACAGTGAAGCAGGGGTCACACTATTAGATCTGTTAACCAAAAGAGGGTATCCTTTTTTTGTTTTAATTTATTCTGACCTCTCCATAAACCTAGAAAACCCCTTTAAGTTCTTGTATACACAAGCAAATTGCAGTTTTCATATGAAGTATCATAAAGGTAGAGTAACTTGCACAGTCCCCAACATAAAGCATTATATGGAAAGAAGGGGTTAAGAATATAATCCCACCCATGTATAACTATGTGTGATGATGGTGTCCTTGAGCGTCGGCATTTGACCTCCCAGCATTCACTTAGTAGTCCCGCTTCCCAAGCTGTTCTTCTGGTCTTTGGTGCTTCCATCAGCTTCATGTACTGTACACTGTCTGCCTCATAAAGGCCCAGGATAATGTACCCCTAGCCACCCTTGTGATTTAAGGCACCTCCCCCCCCTTGTGATTTAAGGCACCGTCCCCCACTGAAGGTACTTGAGCAACGCTCCCCAGTTAATGTTTTGTCTGTCTGCTAAATTGTTCATGTTTGACCTCTTTGATGTCTTTTTCCTTGATCCTGTGTTACCTGCCCTGACCGGCATCTTTGGTTATACATGAATTCTCTCTGCCTTGACCTCAGCCTTTACTAAGACTACTCTCCTGTCTGCTCCCTGACTGCTATGAATCAGTCACTTGTTTGCCAACTACAGAACTAAGAATTTGTCATATTTAGCTGCAGTATGATCCTGTTTATGATACAAGAACTCTGTCTGCCCCGACCTCAGCCTTTGCCAAGACTACTCTCCTGTTTGCCCCCTAATTGCTATGAATCACTGTCCGGTTTGCCATCTACAGAACCATGAATTTATCACATTTGGCTGCAGTAGGATCCTGTTTTATGATACTAGAACTCTGTCTGCCCCGACCTCAGCCATTACCAACACTACTCTCCTGTTTGCCCCCTTATTGCCATGGATCAGTGTCAGGTTTACCATCTACAGAACCATGAATTTGGATCGGCCTCACCCTCAGTCTTTACTAAGATTACTTTCCTGTTTGGCCCCATAGTGCCATAAATTGTTTGGTTTGACATCAACAGAACAACAAATTTGTCACATTTTACTGCAGTGGGTTCCTGTTTTACTATACATGAACTCTGTCCGCCATTTCCAAGACTATTCTGCTTTGTTAGGAATCAGTGTCTGGTTTGCCATCTACAGAATTAGGAATTTGTCATGCGTCACTACTATAAGATCCTATTATAATATACATGAACTTTGTCTGCCTCGACCTCGGCCTTTACCAACACTACTCTCCTACGCCCCCAACTATTCGGCCTCTCTTTACCCACCCGGGTCAGCTGTCACCTACAATCAGGCTACCCAGCCGACCCAATCATGAGCAGTAACTTATGTGTATGAAGTTATAACGACAAGTTTTAAAACAAGTTAAGTGACAACTACAACTCTATGGGGCAGATTTATCAAGCAGTCTGAAAGTCAGAATATTTCCAATTGCCCATGGCAACCAATCACAGCTCCCCTTTAAAATATTCATGAGCACTGGTGAAATGAAAGCTGAGCTGTGATTGGTTGCCATGGGCAACTGGAAATATTCTGACTTTCAGACTGCTTGATAAATCTGCCCCTATATATCCATTTACAGAACATTTTTTGCAGATCTTCCTGTAAATATATCCCCATAGAGGATCGTAATCCAATTTTACTACCAGCAAACATTTCATAGAAAAATAATTGACCTCTTTGACCTTGACTCATTTAAAGGACGAACCGTGCAAGGCTGATCCACTGTGTAATCCTTGATGCGTGGCCCGAGGAGGTGAGGTATGACACAGGTCACCCCTCTATGGCTTTCTCTAAATCCCTCTGTCACGCACCACCCCTGCACGAGTATTTAGGTACTGCCCGGAGTGCTCCTTTACACTAGTCATGGTCATAAAGGTCAGAAGACTTCTTATGACAAAGTGATAGGACAATAAGGTTATATTCTGCTGCTAAGGGAAGATGTCTCTGTAATGTATAGACGTAGCAGAGCCGAGTGTGTATCCTTCAGATATAGATGCGATATAGCGGACACTGCGCTTCTGTGTACGAGGCTTCATTTTACCCATTCCTGACGCATTACAATCACTTATAGCGTATAATCCATTTATTTGCGGCGCTGCGGCTGCTTCGCCGTCCACAGAACGATGCGTTTGTCACATCCCGCTGCTGTATGATCCTGCACTCATCTCGTTGGTTTATTAAAAGCTGCTTTCTGTGGAAGCCTTTAAATATTTGATGAATCCTGTAATGGGAAGAGACATTAAGATTCATTTCCAGACGTTGCCAGGGCTCTACCTTCACTGTGATGTTATAGGGATCCTGGCAGGTCCTTATCCGTGATACTGCAGGGCACAGACCTTTAACAAGAGCAAAAATACAGATTTGTGGCAACAAGTAATGTAGAGATAATCATAATTTTATGGATATGCAAATCACCCGGCAAGTGCACTAAGGGCGGGCCTAACTTGTAACATTTGCCTAAAGGCAGTTGCAAGGGCTCCGGCCCCTCTCTGAAGTTTTCAGTCGCTGTCCTGCCAGTGGACTTGCAGGTTGAATGTGATTTGACTGTGATTTTATGGAATTGGTCTAAGAACTGTGCTCTTTAAGGAAATCTTCCATCAGAATGCATCCTGATAAACCTGGGGCACTTACACATAGATCTAGGCACCGTGACTGTGGTATCCTCTTATAATTATTAGCCATGGCCTCCTTCCTTCTAAAAATCAACTTTTAAAATTCTGCTAATGAGCCAGAAGGGCTCTGGGGGTTGTTACCAGAGCTCCTCCGTGCTGCAGCTTCACAGGTTGTTACACTCTCTCCCCCTGCTCCCTCAGCAATTTCCCCTTCCTCTGCTTGCTGTAGTCTCACACAGTGGGAGAAGGGAAGTGGTCTTGCACAGTGTAATAGCCTGTGAAGCTACTGCATGGAGGTGCTCTGGTAACACCACCAGACCCCTTCTGACTCATTAGCATAATCGTAAAAGTTTATTTAAAAAGGAAGGAGGCCATGGAACACTGCACTACATAGCCCTCCAAATTCATAAGGGGGCGGTCCCAGGATGCAGGGACTGTCGCATGAAGCCAGGCAGTTGGTATGGGAGGGGTGGTCCGGGGGAGAAGCTGAGGAGTGCGGAGCTCCTTGGACCGCCCCGCTCATGAATTCCCTGGAATGCTGTAAGCTTGGTCCGGTGTTTGGAGGGCTTTGTAGTGCAGTGTTAGGTAGGTTCCGATAAAGCTAGCGATTTAACACTGCTATTACTGGGGTAGGGGTAGAGACCAATTTAAAAAAAGGGCAATAAAAACACATCTCAAACACACGGACGAAAAAAGCAAAAGCAAGAAAACGCAAAGTTAAGACACTTTATCCCAAAGCCCAATATGCAAAGCTGATGCATTTTACAAGGATGCAAAAAAATCTATTAAAAAAAACACACCAAAAAACGCCACGTGTGTCACCGGGCTCAGGGTGCATACATTTGGTTCTTAAAGGTCCAGTACAACCACACCCTTCAGTCCTGTCAGCATGGGGGATTGTTTAAGGCAGCAGCTTACTAGGGGTAGGTGCCTGAGCAATGGGGATTCTTGTGGTTCCAGCTTAGATTGTCCATATGCCCAGCGGATCAAGTTAAAGGAAATCTACCACCAGGATGAAGGATTGTAAACTCAGCACACTGGCATACTTGTGTGTGCGGCCTCTGGCAGGATCTACTCTTCTTTAAGGATCTTATGGTCTTGTGATTAAGACAAAAAAGGTTTAAAAATTATGCAAATGAGCCACAGGGGCTACATGCTCCATTAACACGTAGGGAGCCTGGAGCCTCTCAGCCTCATTTGCATAATTTTATTAGCCTTTAAAAAAAATACAGAGCATTAGACCATACAAGAAGAGCAGATCATGACACAGGGGGCACACACCAGTATGTCAGTGTACTGGGTTTACAATCCTTCATCCTGGTAGTAGATTTCCTTTAACTTGATCCGCTCCTCTTGACCACTGCCTGGTGCCATTATATAACAGACCTCCTCCTTCCATAAGCTTGTCCTGTGTTCTGCCCCGTGCACCAGTCCTGGAGGTTCTGGTGGTTCTCCGTAGTCTCGCTCCATCCAGCAGTGGTTGGGATACGTTTCCTTGATTACGATTCGCTCCAGGAAGGTGATTGCGTTACTTGTTTGTTTCACGATAACACGAAAATTAGATAAAAGCAGGTAATTTAGATACATGACAACCTGAGAGATGATGGATGGGATCGCGTGTTATCATCGCCTTGTAGTGAGAGTTTACCCGGCAGGGGGCAATTTCCATAGTTTGGTCTCCTTCACTGTATCTCAAGCCCAATTATAATCACAGCACCGCATTGTTATTCATCGCTCACCTCTAAGAGGTAAAACCCGGCAGGACGTGAGAGCTGCGTACCGAATACAAACCATTATAGACACAAATAGTCAGTCATCTCTGTATCCGGCTGTGGGGGCGAGAAAGAGGCACCTGTATGGGGGAAAGAGGGGTAAATCTGTCCATTGTCCCTGGAGAGATGTGTGATCATACCTTTCTGTATATTGTAAGCAGTAGTAGCAGCAGGGCTGTGAAAAATGGTTTTATATTCCAGGACAATAGCTTTTCCAAGTTCACTGGGGGGTGTCCTCACACTGCTGTTCTCCGTACTAGCATTAGACACTGTCCCTGAAGAGATGTGTAAGTATTGTCCCTGGAGATATGTGTAATCATACCTTTGTTGTATGTTGTTAGTAGCAACTGGACTGTGAAACATGGATTTAAATTCCAGGATGATAGCTGCTCCAAGTGCACTGGGGGTGGGGGTGTCCTCACACTGCTGTGCTCTGTACTATTTTCTGTCACTGTTAGCCGCTGTCACTGAAGAGATGTGTAGGTATTGTCCCCGGAGAGAGATGTAATCAGACCTTTGTGTATGTTTTCCGTAGCAGCAGGACTGTGAAATATGGATTTATATCCAGGATGACAGCCGCTCCAAGCGCACTGGGGGGTGTCCTCACACTGCTGTTCTCTGTGCTCTTTTATGTTAGTGTTAGCCACTGAGCCTGAAAATATGACATATGTGATATGTGATATATATGATATGTAGGTATTGTCCCTAGAGAGATCTGTAATAATACCTGTGTGTAGGTTGTTAGTAGCAGCAAGACTGTGAAATATGGATTGATATTCCAGAATTGTAGCTCCAAGTGCACTGAGAGAGTGTCCTCACACTGCTGTGCTCTGTGCTCTCTGCAGTCATTACTAGGAATTAAAAGTTATTAAAAATCCTTTCTGCTACAAAATGTTGATTCCAAACACAAATTGGTAGAAAATGTATCTTCAAGAAAGGGGCCACTAGTCCAAGGATCCGTTCGGTGGAAGGTGGGATCACAATAGGGTAACAGTGACACATGTGAGGATCTTAAAGGAAACCTACCACGAGGAATGTACCATCAGGAGTAGATGTGATGGTAGATTCCTCCCGCTGCCTCTGCCCTAATCTGTAATTTAATACTCCTGGAACCTAACTTGTTAAAAACTTTATATTAGTAATATGTAAATTACCTGCAGAGGCTCCTGGGGCGTGTCCTAGGCTCAGCTCCCGGTGCCCGGCCAGACTAGTCCACGTCCCGGAGCCTCTGCAGGTAATTTACATATTACTAAAATAAAGTTTTTAACAAGTTAGGTTCCAGGATTATTAAATTACAGATTAGGGCAGCGGCAGCGGGAGGAATCTACCATCACATCTACTTCTAGTGGTACATTCCTCATGGTAGGTTTCCTTTAAAAAAATGTTTGATATGCTCACAAACAGTGGGGGTCATTTATCTTATCTCTGTTTGTTTTGGCTGCTTTTTGTCTATTTTCCGCCTGCTTCTTTGGAAATTTACCAATCTCACTTTTTCCTTGTGTTAAATGTTTTTTTTTTTTCAGATCTCTTTTTGAGACATTTGTTTCAAATGTTGCAAAAATGTTGCACAAATGTCTCAAGTCACTTCTTTTCATTTTATAAGTTTTCCTTAAGTTTGGTTTAGTCTGGAGTTTTGTGCGCCAAAAAATGTTGCAAATTTTACACAATTTGAAATGATAAATGTCATTTGCGAACATTAAGGACATCTGGAATAGAAGATAAATGTGTCTTACTGACGAAAAACAAATGTCCGGCCGACGCTTCAAAATGTCCCCAAAAAGGCGCAAAAATTATAATGCGCCAAAAATTGTCTCTAAAAAGATAGAAAAAACTTTAAGAAAAATAAAGATAAATGACCCCCAATGAATGAAGCTCTTGAATATACATAAAATCCTGCGATAGACACTTCTGCCGGACTTGAGTTTCGCCTTGTTCAGCCTCTTCCTGCGCTTGTCCACTAGTTCAGAAATGTCTCCATCATATGGACCAAACAGTCGTTAGGAACCGCCATCAATATTTCCAACAACCTGAATACAGGTGGGCCCCTACTTAAGGACACCTGACTTACAGAAGACCCCTAGTTACAGACAGACCCCTCTGCCCCCTGTGACCTCTGGTGACCTCTCTGGGTGTTACTATAGTCCCAGACTGCAATAATCAGCTGTAATGTGTCTGTAATGAAGCTTTATTGATAATCCTTGTTCCCATTAAAGCAAAAAATGTTTAAACTCCAATTGTCACTGGGGCAAAAAAAAATTTTTTGTCTGGAGCTACAATTATAAAATATACAGTTTCGACTTACATACAAATTCAACTTAAGAGCAAACCTCCGGACCCTATCTTGTACGTAACCCAGGGACTGCCTGTACCAACATGACATATCTAAACGGGTCAGTACATGGAACTTTGAACTAGTCAACAAAGTTCTTTTAATGATCGAAAAAAGTGTTAATAATGTGAACAAGTTCTAATAATTGAAAACATCAGTCTTTAATTGGATGGAAAAAAATTGATCTTGTTAAGAAAAAAAAAAATTGTGTTGTGTTATTTTTTAGTGTTTAGTGTTAGGTGTTGTCCCTGGAGAGATGTGTAATTAGACCTTTGTGTACTGTATGTTGTTAGTAGCAGCAGGACTGTGAAATATGGATTAACATTTCCAGATTGTAGCTTCTCCAAGTGCACTGGGGGCATTTACTCACCCTGCTGTGCTCTTTGCTTTCTGCATTACCTGCTCTGATGCCCTTCCACTTTCTGTTCTCAGTAATACCTGTAGTATATACTGAAGGGTTCCCTACTTAAAGGGGTTCTCAGGAGGTGGAAAAACATGGCTGCAGTCTTCCAAAAACAGCACCACACCTGACCATGGGTAGTGTGTGGTATTGCAACTAAGCTCCATTCATTTCTATACAGCTGAGCTGCAGTACTGGCAGTAACCATGGTCGGGTGTGGTGCTGTTTTTGGAAGACTGCAGCCATGTTTTTCCACCTCCTGAGAACCCCTTTAAGGACATACAACTTACAGATGAATTCTACTGAAAACCCCTCTGCCCCCTGTGACCTCTGGTGACCTCTCTGGATGTTACTATAGTCCCAGGCTGCAATGATCAGCTGTAAGGTGTCTGTAATGAAGCTTTATTGATAATCCTTGGTCCCATTACAGCCAAAATTTTGAAACTCCAATTGTCACAATTTTTTTTTGTCTGGAACTATAATTCTAAAATATACAGTTTCGACTTACATACAAATTCAACTTAAGAACCTATCTTGTACGTAACCCGGGGACTGTCTGTATTGGTTATGCGGTAACTGCAGAGAGCTTAGAGAACAGCAGTGTGAAGACACACTCTGATAACGCTTAGAGAACAACTGGCTGTAACACAACACAGGGCAGGAGCTGCTGTGTTTAATTATTCACCTGGTCTGTTTTAAAGTGGCAGGTTTAAAATTGAATTAATTCCAAAAATTTCCCTGCTTCTTGTAAACTTTTCCCCAGATTTTGGGAACCAGGATGAGAATGCGGTTCTGTAAAGCCAATATCTTGCTCACTATATACAGGCGGTCCCCTACTTAAGGACACCCGACTTACAGACGGACCCCTCTGCCCACTGTGACCTCTGGTGAAGCTCTCTGGATGTTACTATAGTCCCAGACTGCAATGATGAGCTGTAAGGAGTCTGTAATGAAGCTTTATTGATGATCCTTGGTCCAATTATAGCAAAAAAAAAAAATTCCAATTGTCACTGGGGTAAAAAAAAATTTTTTTGTCTGGATCTGCCATCATAAAGTATACAGTTTCGACTTGCATACAAATTCAACTTAAGAACGAACCTACGGACCCTATCTTGTATGTAACCTGGGGGCTGCCTGTATCCTGGTGTTATTCTCACTCTTCACATGGTGAAGGGCTTCCCAGGTCCTACACGACGGGGCTGCCCCTGGCACTGATGTGGTTTTCGTCTTTGTTTATCCTGCTTCTTGTAAACTATTCCCCAGATTTTTGGAGCCAGGATGAGACTGCGATTCTGTAAAGCCAATATCTTTCGCATTGTATATTCTGGTGTCATTCTCACTCTTCACATGGTGAAGGGCTTCCCAGTTCCTACACGGCAGGGCTGCCCCTGGCGCTGATGAGGTTTTTGTCTTTGTTTATCCTGCTTCTTGTAAACTTTTCCCCAGATTTTTGGAGCCAGGATGAGACTGCGGTTCTGTAAAGCCAATATCTTTCACATTGTGTATTCTGGTGTCATTCTCACTCTTCACATGGTGAAGGGCTTCCCAGTCGGGGAAAGTTTTAACAAGAAGCAGGAATAAACAACAACAAACCACATCAGTGCCAAGGGGCAGCCCCCGCGGTATGAAACTGGTATCCCGTCACCATGTAAGAGTGAAGAATGACACCAGAATTACAATGCGAAAGATATTGGCTTTCCAGAAAACCGCAGTCTCATCCTGGCTCCAAAAATCTGGAGAAAAGTTTACAAGAATCAGTGATAAACAAAACAAACGAAAACCACATCATGCCCGGGTAGCGCCAGCCGTGAGGACCTTGGAAGCCCTCACTATGTGAAGTGGTGAGAATACACCAGAATCTACAGTGTGGCAAGATTTGGCTTTACAGAACCGCAGTCTCATCCTGGCTCCAACATCTGGGGAAAGTTTACAAGAAGCAGTATAAAGAAAGACAAAAACCACATCAGCGCCAGGGGAGCCCCCTCCGTTTAGGACCTGGGAAGCCCTTCCATCATGTGAAGAGGAGAAATGACCCAGAATATACACTGCGAAGATATTGTGGCTTTACAGAACCGCAGTCTCATCCTGGCTCCCAAAATCTGGGGGTAAGTTTAACAAGAAGCATGATAAACAAAGACTAAAACCACAATCCAGGTGCCAGGGGCAGCCCCGTCGTGTAGGACCTGGGAAGCCCCTTCAATCCATGGTGAAGAGTGAGAATAAACACCAGGATACAGGCAGCCCCCAGGTTTACCTACAAATAGGTCCGTAGGTTCGTTCTTTTTTAATTTTGCCCTGCAAGTCCGAAACTGTAATGTTTATAAGCCAAGAAAAAAAAAAAATTCAAGACAAAAAATTTTTTTTTCCCCATGACAATGGGATTTCAACATTTTTTGCTATAATTGGACCAATCAGAGGTCGCACTAACCTTTTTTTCCATGAATGGTAAAAATCTCCTCTCACCATTTTTGAGGAGTATTTTTACCCGAGGAGGAGTATGAAGATTTCGGTAATACACAGCGCACACACACAACACGACACTCACGCAGCGCACAAAACACGACACTCACGCAGCGCACACTACACTACACTCACACAGCGCACACTACACTCACACAGCGCACACTACACTCACACAGCGCACACTACACTCACACACGCACACTACACTCCACAGCGCACACTACACTCACACGCGCACACTACACTCACACAGTCACACACTAAACTACCTCACCAGCCCACATACACTCACACAGCGCACCACTACACTCACACAGCACACACTACACTCCAGTCACACAGCACACACTACACTCCAGTCACACAGCACACACTACACTACAGTCACACAGCACACACTACACTACAGTCACACAGCACACACACACTACACGCACCCCGCACACACTACACTACACACACACACACCTACACTACACTCACACCAGCAAACACGACCTACACTCACCATTCACACACTACACTCCCAGCAACACTACACTCACACACGCACCCACTACACTCCCACCGCCACACACTACACTCCACATCACCGCACCACTACACTCACACAAGCACAAACTACACTCCGGCAGCCCACACACTACACTGACACAGCACACACTAGACTACACTGACACAGCACACACTAGACTACACTGACACATCCCCAGCACACACTACACAATACACTACACTCACACATCATGCGCACATCACACACATCTCACACACACCCCACCATCTCACAACCTCATCGCATAACAACACACACTAACAACTACCGTCTCACACAGCACACACTACACACTACACTCATACAGCACACACTACACTACATCATACAGCCCACACCTACATCTTCACACAGCGCACACATACCAGCGCACCACAACAACGACACTCACTGCAGGCGCACACAAAACACGACACTACACTCACACAGCACACACTACACTACACTCTACAGCGCACGACTACACTACACTCACACAGCACACACTCACATACACACACTACACTACACTCACACAGCACCACTACAAAACACTACACTCACACAGCACACACTACACTCACACACACTGCAACAACCACTACACTCACACAGCACACGACTACACTCACCAGTCACCATACACTACACAATACCACTACACTCAACACAGCACAATACACTACCAATACACCACTACACTACTACGCACAACACTACACTACACTACACCCAACTACACTCAAACAGCACACACTACACTACCCACTCACACAGCACACATAGCTCACACTACACTCAGCACAGCACACACTACACTACACTCACACAGGCACCACTACACAATCACACTACCCTACACTACACATACCTACACTCACCAGCACAATACACTACAACAATACAACACTACACTACACAGCACCACTACACATACACTACACTACCTCACACACTACAACTCACACATCAGCACCCTTAACACTCACACCGCACACACCTACACAATACAACTACACTACCTACACAGCACAATACCACTAACGACCCTCACACAGCACACTCACACATTACCATACACTACACTAACCTAGACAATCAGCAGCACCCTACACTACACGTACACCACTAAACTACAATCACCCAGAACACTGCACCACGCACCCGGCCTTAAGTCACGTCGGGATTGCATGCGCTGGCGGGCCGGTAGGGGAGATGCATGCAGGACAGGGAGCAGCTGCCCCGCTGTCCACAGGTCTCCCTGGGGCCTGCGCTCTTGCTCCGGAGCGCTGTGACACAATCACTGTGTCACATGCCCTGCTGAGCGGCCCGGCTCACAACCATTAAAACGCCCCCCCCCGGGGCGCTCGTGATCGCGCTACAAGACATTTACCTGTTGTGCATCGCGCGCCTGGCCCACTCGGCCTGCCGCGCTACAGGAATAATTGGCCAAGCTTACTTTACGCATGGCAATTATTTCGGGGGGGACTGGCTCCTCAATCACGCTCTAGGACGCGTTGTGAGGCGTTAATGCGACCTCGGACCCAGATCATCAATAAAGCTTCATTACAAGACCCATTACAGCTCATCATTGAAGTCTGGGGCTAATAGTAACTCCAGAGAGCTTGATCACCAGAGTCACAGTGGGCAGAGGGGTCCTCTGGAAGTCGGGTGTCCTAAGTAGGGGACCGCCTTGTATATAGTGAGTCAAGATATTGGCTTTCCGAGTCCGCATTCTCACCTGGTTCCCAAACTCTGGGAAACTTTACAAGAGCAGGAAATTTTTTGGAATCAATTCAATTTTAATACCTGCCACTTTAAAACAGACCAGGGAATAATTAAACACAGCATCTCCGCCCTGTGTTGTGTTACAAAGCCAGTTTTCCTCTATAGGCGTTATCAGAGTGTGTCTTCACACTGCTGTTCCTAAGCTCTCTGCAGTTACGCGCATAACCAATACAGACATTCCCGTGTTACGTACAAGATAGGTTTTTCTTAAGTTGAATTTGTAGTTAAGTCCAAACTGTATTTTTAGAATTAATAGTTCCAGACAAAAAAAAATTGTGACAATTGGGAGTTTTCAAAGTTTTGCTGTATTGGACAAGGATTATCAATAAAGCTCATTACGACACCGCCAGCTGAATCATTGCGCCTGGGACTATAGTACATCAGGAGGTCACCAGAGGTCACAGGGGGGCAGATGGGTTTTCCAGTAGAATTCATCTGTAGTTTGTGTGTCCTTAAGGGGTTTCTCAGGAGGTGGAAAAACATGGCTCAGTCTTCCAAAACAGCAACCACACCCCCCCGCCATGTTATGCCGAGTACTGCAGCTCAGCTGTATAGAAATTAATGGCTTAGTTGCAATAATACCACACACTACCCATGGTCGTGTGGTGGCTGTTTTTGGAAGACTGCAGCCATGTTTTTCCACCTCCAGGGGGGGGGGGGGGGGGGAAGAGAACCCCTTAAGTAGGGAACACTTCAGTATAGACTCAGGTTACTGAGCATAGAAAGTGAAGGGGCTTCAGAGCGGTAATGCAGAAAGTCAAAGAGCACACAGGTGATTAATGCCCCCAGTGCTTGGAGAAGGCTACAATCTGAAAGTTAATCCATATTTCACATGTCCTGCTGCTAATAACAACATAACAGTACACAAAGGTCTAATTACACATCTCTCCAGGACAACACCTAACACTAAACACTAAAAAATAAACAACACCATTTTTTTTTTTCTAACAAGTAATCAGGTTTTTTTCCATCCAATTAAAGATGATGTTTTTCAAGTATTAGAACGTGTTTAAATTCTTACCTTTTTTCGATCATTAAAAGAACTTTGTGACTAGTTCAAGTTCCATGTACTGACCCGTTTAGATATGTACATGTTGTACAGGCAGTCCCCGGGTTACGTAAAGATTAGGGTCTGAGTTTGTTTCTTAAGTTGAATTTGTTATGTAAGTCGAACTGTATATTTTATATTGTAGTCAGACATTTTTTTCGGCCCGTGACAATTAGATTTAAAATTTTTTTGCGAATAGGGACCAAAGGTTATCAATACACTTCATTACAGACACATTACAGCTGATATTGCAGCCTGGGACTATGACACCAAGAGGTCACCAGAAGTGTCAAGTGTCAGAGGGGTCGTCTGTAAACTAGGGGTCGTCTGTAGAGGTGTCTTAAGTAGGGGACCGCCCTGTATTCCGGTTATGGAAATATTTTATGCTGAAGTCCTAACGACTGTTTGGTTGTCCATATATGGAATCTGAATGTGAGCAAGCGCAGGAAGAGGCAGAACAAGGCGAAACTCAAGTCCGGCAGAAGGTATTGGTGACTACCTACTCGCAGGATTTGTTATATTCAAGACTTCATTCATTGGGGTCATGTATCTTTATTTTTCTTCCAGTTTTTTCTATCTTTTTAGAGAACAATTTTTGGCGCACTTATAATTTGGTTATCTAT
Source organism: Engystomops pustulosus (assembly GCA_019512145.1). Taxonomy (NCBI): domain Eukaryota; kingdom Metazoa; phylum Chordata; class Amphibia; order Anura; family Leptodactylidae; genus Engystomops; species Engystomops pustulosus. The sequence continues at coordinate 37,437 of WNYA01000760.1, read as the reverse complement.
TCCTTGAATTCCGCCGTCGTTTTTTGGGGACATTTGAGTGTCGGCCGCGACATGGTTTTTCGTCCGTGACGACACATTTATCTTCTATTCCAGATGTCCTTATGTTTTCGCAAATGATTATCTTTCAAATTGGGTAAAAAATTGGCAACATTTTTTTTGGCGCACAAAACTCCAGACTAAACGAAACTTAAGGAAAACTTATAAATGAAAAGAAGTGCCTTGAGACTTTGGCAACATTTTTGAACACACATTTGAAAAAATGTCTCAAAAAGAGATCTGCAAAAAAAAAAAAAAACATTTAACACAAGGAAAAAAATGAGATTGGTAAAAGTTTCCAAAGAAGCGGCGGAAAAAGACAAAAGAGCACCAAAACAAAACAGAGATAAGAGAATGACCCCCAAGTTTGTGAGCATATCAAACATTTTTTTATTAAGGAAACCTACCAGTGGGAATGTACCCTAGAAGTAGATGTGATGGTAGATTCTTCTGTGGGCCGCTATGCCTAATCTGTAATTAATATCCTGAAACCTAACTTGTTAAAAACTTTATTTTAGTATATGTAAATTACCTGCGGCAGAGGCTCACGGACGTGGAACTAGTCTGGCCGCCGGCACCGGGAGCTGACTAGGACACGCCCCAGGAGCTCTTGCGGTAATTATCATTATTAGCTAATATAAGTTTTTACCAAGTTAGGTTCCAGAGATTAAATGACAGATTAGGGCAGAGGCCAGCGGAGGAATCTAACATCACATCTAACTCTGATAGGTACATTCCTTGGTAGTTTCCTTAAGATCCTCACAGTGTGCACTCGTTACCTATTGTGATCCAAATCCTACGAACGGATCCTTGGACAGTGCCCTTTTTGAGAACATTTTCCTACCAATTGTTGTTTGGAATCAACATTTTGTAGCAGAAGAGGATTTGTAAATACTTTTAATTTCTAGTAATGACGGCAGAGGAGCACAGAGCACAGCAGTGTGAGGACACTCTCTCAGTGCACTTGGAAGCTACAATTCTGGAAATATCATCCATATTTCACAAGTCTTGCTGCTACGAACAACCTACACACAGGTATTATACAGATCTCTCTAGGTACAATACCTATTACATATAATCACTTACACATATGTCATTATTTCAGCTCATGGCTAAACACTAACAATTAAAAGACACAGGAACAGCAGCGGAGGGACACCACCCAGTGTGCTCTGGATTTTTTTTTTTTTTTTGCGCTGTCATCCTGGATAATAAATCCATTATTTCACAGTCCTGATGCACGTGTAAACATACACAAAGTCTGATATCACTACTCTCCGGGGACAATACCTACACATATCCGTCAGGAAAGCGGCTAACAGTGACAGAATGTACAGAGCACAGCAGTGTGAGGACAAAACCCCCCCCCCATTGCACTTGGAATCAGCTATCATCCTGGGAATTTAAATCCATGTTTCAACAGTCCAGTTGTACATAACAAAACATACAACAAAGGATGTTACATCATCTCTCCATGGACATACTTTACACTCTTTCAGGGACAGTGTCTAATGGCTAGTACGGAAGAACACAGTGTGAGGAACACCCCCCAGTGAACTGGAAAATCTATTTCTCTTGGAATATAAAACCATTTTTCACAGCCCTGCTGCTACTACTGCTTACAATACAAAAAGGTATGATCACACATCTCTCCAGGGACAATGACAGATTTACGCCCCCTATTTCCCCAACAGGTGCCTTCTTTCTCTCTGCCCCACAAAGCAGGATACAGGCAGATGACTGATGATTTGTGTCTATAATGGTTTGTATTCGACGAGCTCTCACGTCCGTCCGGGTTTACTCTTAGAGGTGAGCGATGAATAACAATGGGTGCTGTGATTATAATTGGGCTGAGATTTTTACAGTGAGAGGACCAAACTATGGAAATTGCCCCCTGCCTGGGATAACTCTCACTACACGGCGGAGTGATTAACACGCGATCCATCCATCATCTCTCAAGGTTGTCCAATGTATCTAATTACTCTCTTTTATCTATTTTCGTGTTATCGTGAAACAAAAAGTAACGCAATACCTTCCTGGAGCTAATCGTAATCAAGGAACGTATCCAACCACTGCTGATGGAGGAGACTACGGAGAACACCAGAATAGCCTACCCAGGAATGGTGACGGGGCAGAACCAGGACAAGCTTATAGGGGAATGGAGAGAGTCGTGTTCTGTTATATTAATGGCACAGAAGGCAGTGGTCAAGAGGAGCGATCAAGTTAAGGAAATACTAACCACCAGATGACAGGATTGTAAACCCAGACCACTGATATACTGGTGTGTGCCCCCCCTCTGTCCATGACTGCTCTTCTTGTTGGTCTAATTGCTCGTATTTTTTTTAAAAGGCTAAGTAAATTATGCAAATGAGGCTGTAGAGGCCAGGCTCCCTAGTGTTAATGGAAGCATGTAGCCCCTGTGGCTCATTTGCATAATTTGAAACTTGTTTTGTCGTTAATCACAAGACCATAAGTATGCTTAAGAAGAGTAGATCTGCCAGAGGCGCGCACACACGAGGAGCCAGCTGTGCTGAGTTTAACAATCCTTCATCCTGGTGTAGATTTCCTTTACAACTGAATCCGGACTGGGCATAGGAACAACTAAGCTGGAACACACAAGATCCCCATTGCTCAGGCACCTACCCCCTAGTAGGCGCTTTCCTTAAACAATCCCCATGCTGACAGACTGAAGGTTTGTGTGTGTACTGGAACCTTTCAAAGACCCATTATGCACCCTGAGCCCGGTGACACGTTGGTTTTTTTTTGGGTGTGTTTTTTTTTTTGTTTGCATATTGTAAAAGCTCAGCTTGCATTATTGGCTTTGGATAAGTGTTAAAATTTGCGTTTTCCTACTTTTTGCTTTTTCGTCCGTGTTTTTGAGATGTTTTTATTGCCCTTTTTTAAATTGGTCTCTACCCTACCGCCAGTAATAGCAGTGTTAAATAAATCGCTAGCTTTATTCGGAACACTCCATAACACTGGCACTACAAACCTCACAAACACCGTGGACCAAGCTTACAAGCGGTCCCGGGCGAATTCATGAGCGGGGCGGTCCAAGGCGCTCCGCACTCCTCACTCCTCCCGACGGACCCCACTTTTCCCTTTCCCTTACCAAACTGCGTGTCTTCTGCGCAAGTCCCTCGCATCCTCGGGACCGCCCCCTGGACTTAGATTTGGAGGGCTATGTAGTGCAGTGTTCCATGGCCTCCTCCTTTTAAATAAAACTGTTTACGATTATCTAAGTGAGTCAGAAGGTGTCTGGTGGGTTACCAGAAACCTCCAGCGTAGCTTCACCAGGCTATTACACTGTGATAGACCCTTCTCTCTCACTGTGTGAGATTACAGCAAAGACAGGGAGGTGGAAACTGCTGCAGGAGCAGGGGGAGAGAGGTAACAACCTGTGAGCTGCAGCATGGAGGAGCTTGGTCACAACCCCCAGAGCACTTCTGGCTCTATTGTATTTCAGAATTTTAAAGTTGATTTTAGAAGGAAGGAGGCTGGCTAAAATTTATAATAAGGATACCACAGTCCGATGTGCCTGTCTATTGTAAGTGACCCCTGGTTTATCAGGATGATCGATAGTTCTAGCAGTTATTAGACACAATCAGTCAAATTCCCCGAAGTCCAGGCGGTTAATTGGTAGATGACCGACAGGGGCCCCAAAAGGGCAAATCGGGGTGCAGCCCCTAGCCTTTAGAATTTCAAAGGCCCCACTCGCGAGTCGATAACTCGCACACTGAAATCAGAATCACGCTGCCGTCCACTGCAAAGCAGGAACGGATACTGAACTGATTAGCTTTCAGCATCGAGCTGGCGCCGGGCAACAGCTTGCACTGGCCGTTCTAGCACACATTAGCAAGTTAAGGTCTAGCCCGACCCTCTAGTCACTTGCCAGGGTGATTTGATATCATAAAATTATGAATTATCTCCACATTGTTGTTGCCAAAACTATTATTTATTGCTCTGCTATTGTTAAAGGTATGTGCCCGTGCGAGTATCACGGAAACGACACTGCAGGAATCCCTATAACATCACAGGGAAGGTAGAGCCGCGGCAACGTCTGGAAATGAATTAATGTCCTCTTCCCATTACAGGATTCATTCAAATAGTTTAAAGGCTTCCACAGGAAAGCAGCCTTTAATAAACAACGAGATAGAGCAGGATAATACAGCAGCGGGATGTGACACACGCATCGTCCCTGTGAGATGGCGAAGCAGTCCGCGCGCAGCAAATAAGGATTATACGCTTAATAAGTGATTGTATGCGTCAGGAATGGTTAAGTTTATAATGAAGCCTCGTACAAGAAGAGCGCAGTGTACGTATATCTCATCTATATTCGAAGGATACACATCGGCTCTGCTACGTCTATACATTACAGAGACATCTTCCCTTAGCAGCAGAATATAACCTATTGTCCTTATCACTGGTCCATAAGAAGTCTCTGACCTTTATGACTCATGACTAGTGTAAAGGAGCACTCCGGCAGTACCTAAATACTGTGCAGGGGGGTTGTGCTATAAGAGGGATTTAGAGAAAAAGCCATAGAGGGTGACCTGTGTCTATCCTCCTGACCTCTACACGTGGCGCGAGGCCGAACAAGGTCAAGAGTCAATTTGATGTTAAGATTTAGTCCAGATTATAAGTACAAAATGTCGTAATGCTAGCTTCAATTCGAAACAAAATTCGTTCGCCTGGATTACAATGAGCTCAAGCTCATTCACGAGGCTCAATTATTTTTCGATGAAGGGAGCTTTGTCTGGTTGCCTGAATTGGAACGATCTATGATCATACTTTTTTCAGAAGATCTGACAAATGCTGAAATGAAGAGTTGTAGTTGTCACTTAACTTGTTTTAAAACTTGTCGTATAACTTCATAACACATAAGTTACTACTGCTCATGATTGGTCGCGCTGGGTAGCCGGTGATTGTAGGTGACAGCTGACCGGGTGGGTAAAAGAAACCGAATAGTTGGGGGCGTGAGGTAAGTGTTGGTAAAGGCTGAGGTCGCGGCAGACCAAAGTTCATGTCATTATAATAGGATACTTATTAGTAGTGACGCATGACAATTCCTAATTCTGTAGATGTGCAAACGCAGAGCAAACTGATTCCTACACACAGGCAGTATAGTCTGGAAATGGCGGGACAGAGTTCATGTATATTAAACATGACTCCACTGCAGTAAAATGTGAAAATTTGTTGTTCTGTTGAGTGTCAAAACCAAACAATTTATGGCACTATGGGGCCAAAACAGGAAAAGTAGTTTAGAAAGATGAGGGGAGGCCGATCCAAATTCATGGTTCTGTGGACGAACTGAAGGAATAAGGCAACAGGAAATCTTGAAGGCGGTCAGCAGATATTAAACTAGATCCTTCAGCAATGTGACTCATCGAATGAAACGGACAGAGATAGCTAGGGCAACAGGAGAGTGTGTTCTGTAATGCTTGAGTCGGGGCGAGACAGAGTTTCTAGTATAATAATACAGGATCCTATGCAAGCCAAATAGGTGAAATCATGGTTTGTAGTGGCAAAACGACCAGCGATTCATAGCAATTAGGGGCACAAACAGGAGAGTAGTCTTTTGACAAAGGCTGATGGCGGGGAAGGCAGAGTTTGTAAATCTAAAACAGGATCATACTGCAGCTAAATATGACAAATATCTTAGTTCTGTCAAGTGGACAAACAAGTGCACTGATTCATAGCACTGAGCGAGGTCGAGCAGACAGGGGTACTGTAGTATCTTGTAAAGGGCTGAGGTCAAGGCAGAGGAATTCATGTATAACCAAAGGATCCGGTCAGGGCATGTGACCAGGATCAAGGAAAAAGACATCAAAGAGGGTCAAACATAAATTTAGCAGACAGACCAAAACTTAATGGGGGCGTTGACTCAAGTCCTTGGGAAGGTGCCTAAGTACAGGGGGGGAAGGGCCTTAAATCAAATGGTGGCTAGGGGCACATTATCCAGGGACCTATGAGGCAGACAGGTTACTAGTACATTGAAGCTGATGTAAAAAAGTCCCCAAAGACCAGAAGAACAGCTTGGGTAAGCGGACTAACTACGTGAATGGCTGTGGAGGTCAAATGCCGACGATATAAGGGACAACCATCATCCACATAGTTTATACATGGGTGTGGATCATATCTTAACCCCTCTCCATATAACGCTTATATGTTTGGGGACTGTGAAACTTACTCTACCTTTATGATATTCAGTATGAAAAATGCAATTTGCTGAGTACAAAAACGTAAAGGGGTTTTCAGGTTTATTGGAGGTCAGAATAAATTAGAACAAAAAAAAGGATACCTCTTCGGTTAAACAGAACTAATAGTGTGACCCTGCTTTCACTGTGTTATGGATCAGAGGTTCTGACAAACCTGTGACATTCACGGCTCAACGGTCACATGAGGCAAAGACCAGTGACATTCAGCAGGAAATCCAGAAGGTGCTTGAAAACTCAAAAGAGAGAGCTAATCTTTATTCGTTCCCCCTGCATCGGCTAACTAAAGCCTTAGAGATAATGTAGCGGCACAGAAAACTGTACAATAATGGGTGAACCACGTGTCAAGCTCAGCGGACTTAACATTACTAAGTAGTGGAGATACATTTTCAGCACCCACAGGATACAACGTTCTGACATCACAGATGTAACGAAAGTAAAGATAAACTTGAAGGAACACCAATGTACATTTCGCTTCCCATCCTGGGAATACAAGGACAGAAGATTGGAAGTTGTGAGATCGAGCGATACAGCCATTGCGGGAAGCGCGCATGCCAGCGTGTGGTTGGCCCATCCATGGAGTCTTTTTTATGAGTCCTGCTGTTTCTCTATAAGGCCTCCTCTGTGCCAAGCATCTTGTCGTTCTCGGCTTGTTTGTGCTCCGCTTCCGTCTCGGAAACCCTTGGAGCGGTGATAGATTTGGAGCCATCGGATCGTAGCAGCCAACACAGGCAACCTGTTCTGATCATATGGTGCGATCTGTTTCCTAACACTCATCGGAAGACGATCGGAGCTAGTTCAATGCGGACTAATGCATTAGTAACGACCGCCGCTGACATGCCAACCCTCCGACTATTGCTGCCCATTGTTGTGCCGTTACGGATATACGCACGTTACACACAGATGCATTGTAGATAGTGGCAGGCCTCTTCCCAGGGTCGGATGTATTTGGCAAAAAAAAATAGTACAATGTGTTTTTGAGAAAAAAAAGCAAAGGATACAAATAAGCAGAAGCTCCAACCCATGGACATAATGGATGTCAGGGACCACGTATCTTACAAATTGTGACACAAACTAGAAACGCGGCAAGCAAAAACACAATCCAGATTAGGAATCTTAGTATAATAAAAACTCCTAAGTTCACAAAGAACTTGTTAGCGTTCCACACTCGGTAGGAGACGGTTATGAGACCACAATCAGGTGACCTTGGTTAGTATTTTTGGGACTCCGGGCTTTTTAAGGAGACTCGCTCCTTTCATAGATGTCTACTTTATCTTATATGTGTGTCATTGAAGTATCGTAATTCTAGCCTCCACTGGAAATAGAAGAGTATGCCTATGAAAAGATGTTAGAGTTTGAGGTTGGTAGACAAGGTCCTTTGAAGGACAGGACAACCCACAAACCCCCTATATCATCCCTACAAAGGGATCAGATCTCATGTGTAGAAATAAGGTTGTTTCTAGGCTGTACCAAATATGAATATGGCATTATGGATCTGAATAAGTTGAGTGTATAGTACAAGTGACAGGTTTAGCAAACTCAAGTAGATACATGAGGACGCAACCCAGACCTACTCGCAACCATGAATGAAGCATTTTGTTGTGTAATCGTTCTTGTTGAACTATTACCCCCTAATCACACGGTTATTCTAGGAACATGGAAGCCTCTATTAACTGGACCCAGCCTTGAAACCTACTACAATATTTCAGAAATGGGGGACCTAACTCGAGGCTATTCCATACATGTTTCTAGACCTGTCTATGACCTATGTTCTAGCTGGTTCAAGACGTCTAGAAGCGATTGTGCTTGACCGCTGCTCTAAGAGCCGCATTTCATGCTAGAAGGATCCTGAGACTTGGTCTAGACATGCTTACAGATCTGGTACTGTCTAGACCCATATTTTAGAGAGCTTAACCGTGTATGACCCATGTTTTAAGTGAGCTGGACTTGTCTATGACCTATGCTCTAGATAGATGAGCTATGTCCACTGACCCATGTTGAAGCTGGACTTGTTATGATATACGCTTAGAGAGGGCACTATCTATGACCTATGCTCTAGAGAGCTGGACTTGTCTATGACTTATGTTCTATAGATCTGTACAGTAATTGTCGATGACCCATTTTATAGAGAGCTGAGCTTGTCTATGACCAATGATTCTTACAGAGGCTGACTGTTCCGTTGACCCATGATTTTAGGAGCGGACTTGTCTAACCCATGTTCTAAGAGCTGGACTTGTCTATGATCTATGCTCTAGGACGAGATCAGACTGTCTATGAACTAGTTTTCTAAATATCGAGATCTTGTCTATTACTTTTTTAGAGAACTGAGGACTTGTCATGACCTATGTTTTCTAGATAGCTGAGCTTGTCTATGACTAGTTTTCTAGATGCTGAGCTTGTCTATGACCTATGTTTCTATATAGCTGAGCTTTGTCTATGACCTATGTTTCTAGATAGGCTGAGGGCTTGTCTATCGCCCATGAATCACAACAGGTGCACGGTTCTTTTATCACAGAAGCGTAAATCAGAGCTGTGTGATATACCGAGCCCGTGCACCTGTGTGATATGAGACGTGCACCTGTGGTGACTCATGGTCAGATTTTCTATCCACTGGAAGTAACAAAGAGCTTCCTATAGCAGTAGCATGCAAGCAAGAGCCAGAAACTGTGAGGAATTGATACAGAATATATATAGAAAAAATGTATCATTTTTAATCATGCAAAAAATAACAGTAATTTGCTGAAATGAGAACACCCCTTTAAGTCTAACCCTAGGCTTGCAGTTCCATGAGCGCAGTATGGCCGTAAAAGGATCCATTATGGGAACCAGACCATACAATAACATTGGGATCCCTGTAATATCACACACAGAGATTGTACAGTATCCATACCCCTGCCACAAAACCAAAAGCTCCAGATAAGGCAGCAATGGGGAGGGGAACGGGGGGTCCAATCATAACTGAGCTTCAGCGTTGCATATTGTGACATTGTTTTTACAAAGTGCGGCTTTCACGGCTGAGAAGGTTTCCCATGAATAATCGCCGGTGCTACAATTATATCAACCTCCGATACAAAAGCCAGATCTTATATTGTGCTGCCAGCAGTGACAGCTCCCGAGCAGCAAAAAGTGCAACCTATTACCAGGAAATGACGACTAATAGTATTCAAGTGACCTAATTGTCTCCGGAGTCAGGGAAATGGAGCAGAACTGCTTAATTCACGGCAATATTGATGGAGTTTGTGGTGATGGGTCACATATTTTATAGTAAATTGTCCAATTTGCAGCAAAATGAGAGAAAAATATGGGGGAATTAATAAAATTGAATAACACAAGAGCTGAACAGTGTATATCCCCATATTGTATAATCTAACCACAGCCCCGGGCAAGTAACAGAATAGATGAAGACTGCGGAAAAAAGGCAGCAAATTGTATGTAATTACATGTGTTAGATAGGTTTATTATATATTTATAGCATGAAATATAAAGTATAGAGGAAACCTGTCCTTTTAGCGTCTGATTATCTGGGACATATGTGTCAAGTTCTCTGGTTTAAACTGTGCAAATAGCTGAAGATTCAGAGAAGTCAATCAATTCAATAAATCAATTTTCACTGAAGCTATTTCCAAATTACTACTATAATACTGCCCTCTATGTACAAGAATATACCTACCATAATACTGCCCCCTATGTACAAGAATATAACTACTATAATACTGCCCCCAATGTACAAGAATATAAACTACTATAATCTGCTCCCTATGTGACGAGGAATATAACTACTTATATACTGCCGCCCTATGTACAAGATATAACTACTATAATACTGCCCCCTATTTACAAGAATATAACTACTATAATCGGCCCCTATGTACGGACATACTACTATAATACTGCCCCTATGGTACAATAATATAACTACTATAATTACTGCCCCTATGTACACGACTATACTACTATACATCACTGGCCCCTATGTCAAGAATATAACTACTATATGGGGGGGGGGGGGGGGAATAACTGCGCGCCTATGTACAAGAATATAACTACTATAATACTGCCTACCCTATGTACAGGAATATAACGTAACTATAATACTTGGCCCCCCTATGTACCGGAATATAATCCACTATAATACTGGGGCGTCTGCGGCACTATGTAGCAGGAATATAACTACTATAATACTGCTACTAGGTAGCAAGAATATAACTACTATAATACATGGCCCACTTATGTACGGAATATAACTCATATATCTACTGTCACGCTCCACTTATGTACCACGAATATAACTACTAATAATACTGCCCCCCTATGTAGCAAGAATATAACTACTATAATACTGCCCCTATGTACAGAATATACTACTATAATACTGGCTCCTATGTACACGAATATAACTACTATAATACTTCCTCTAGTACAAGAATATAACTACTATAGATACTTTCTCCCGCCGGCTATGTACAAGAATATAACTACTATAATATCTTGGCCCCCTATGTAGCACAGTAATATAACTACTATACATACGCCCCCTCTGTACACGAATATAACTACTATAATACTGCCCTCCTATTACAATGAATAGAACTAGCTATATATGACTGGCCTCCCTATTACAAGAATATAACTACTATAATACTGGGGCCACTAGGTACAAGAATGAAACGACTATAATCCTGCCCTCCTATGTACAAGAATATAACCTACTATCTGATGGCCACGCTCTATGTACAAGAATATAACTATCTATAGATACTACTGCGCCCCGATGTACTAAGAATATAACTAACTATAATATCTGGCTCTCCCCCTAGCCCTATGTACAGGAATATTACTACTATAATACTTCCCTATGTACAGAATATAAAGTACTCTAGTATACTGCCTCCTAATGTACAAGAATATAAGTACTAAAGACTTGCCCTATGTACAGAAATATAACTACTATAATACTGGCCGCCCTATGTACAAGAATCATAACTACTATAATACGGCCCCCTAATGTACAAGAATATAAGTACTATAATACTGCCCCTTAACCCTATTACAAGAATATAACTACGATAATCCTGCCGCCCTTATATACAAGATATAACTACTATATACTGGCCGCTCTATGTATAGAGAATAGACACTACTATAAATTGCCCCCTATGTACAAAAGAATATAACGACTTATAAGACTGCCCCTCTAGGACAAGAATATAACTACTATAATTTGCCTCCCTATGGACAGAATATAACTAACTATAAATACTGCCCCTATGACAGGAATATAACTGACTATAATACCTGGCCGCCCCTATGTACAGGATATATCACTACTATAATACTGGCCCTTCCTATGTAAGGATATAACTATCTATAATACCTCGCCCCTAATGTACATGAATATAACTATCTATAATGCTGCCCCCTAATGTACATGCGAATATAACTACTATAATACTACCCCCTATGTACAGTAATATACTACTAGCAATACTACTGCCCCCTATGTCAAGAATATAACTACTATAATACTTCCCCGACTTCCCCCTATGTACATGGAATATAACTACTATAATACTGGCCTCCTTATTACAGAATAACTTACTATAATAGCTGGCGCACTATGTACTAAGAATATAACTACATATATATTGCCCTGCTAATGTACATCAAGAATATACGGCTAATCTATAATCCTGCGCCCCCTATGTATAAAAAGTCAGTGAATATAACTACTATAATACTGTCGCCCCTATGTAGCAGGAATATAACTACTATAATACTGCCCTATGTAAAGGAATAATAAGAACTACTTATACATACTGCACTGGGGCCCCCTTGTATCTAGGAATATAACTACTATAATACTACCTCGCCTATTACGGAATATAAGTACTATAATACTTAGCCCCTATGTACAAGAACTAACTACTACTATAATACATTTCACTTCCCTATGTACATGGGAATATACCTACTATCCCCTGCCCTCCTATGTACAAAAATATAACTACTAAGGCTATAAATACTACTGGTCCCCCTATGTACAAGAATATAACTACTATCAGACTGCCCTGCCTATGTAGAAAAAACAAGACTATAACTACTATAATACGGGCCCCTATGTACAGAATATAACTAGCTATAATATCTACTCGATGTACAGGGATATAACTACTATAATACTGCCCTCCTATGTAGCAAGAATATAACTACTATAGATACGGCGCCTCCTATGTACTAATATAACTAGCTAATATAACGGGCGCCCTATGTAACAAGAATATAACTACTATAATATGCCCCTATGTACAACTGATATAACTATCCATAAGACTGTTCCCGCTATGTAGGAGGAATACTAACTACATAATACTGCCCCTATGTACAAACTATTACTCTATAATACTGCGCGCGCCCTATGTAGCAAGATATAACTACTATAATACTACTCGTCCTATGTACCGGGATATAAGCTACTATCCATATGGCCCCTATGTACAAGAATATACTACTATAATACGGCCCCTAGTACAGGGATTAACTACTATAATACTGCCCCCAATGTAGTCAGAATATAACTACGCTATATACTGCCCCCTATGTAAAGATATAACTACTATACATACTTGATACTGCCCACAATGTAGCAAGAATATACCTACTATAATACTGCCCGTCCTATGTATCAGAATATACTAGCTATAATAACTGCCTCCCTATGTAAAAGAATATAAGCTACTATCATAACTGGGCCCCCCTATGTACAGGAACGATAACCTACTAGAATACTGCCCCCTATGTAAGCAAGAATATAACTACTATATCTGACTGCCCCTATGGTAGCAGTGAATATCCTACTATAATACTGTCCCCTGTTACAGGAATATACTACTATACTACTGCGCCCCCTATGTACAGAAGAATATAACTAGCTATAATACTGCCCCCTATGGACAGGAATATAACTATCTAATAATACTGCCGGGCCCCCAATTCAAGAATATAACATAAGCTCATAATATCTGCTCCCTATGTCTCATGAATAGAAATGTAAAATCGCAGTGTTTTTTTCCCCTCATGTTATGCTATTATTTGGTGCATGTAGTGGACTAATTTGTAGCATTGAGGTTTGATTAACTTATTCTCTCTATGTCATCATAATTCTGAACTTGATTTCCCATCACCCATAGCTACTCCCTTGTAGCTGACCTATAGTAATTTACAACCGCCAATAAATACCGTATACAGCACAGACATCACTGGCGGCATTTGTTCATTATCGACGAACAACTAAGCATTCAGCATGTAACAAACGGAAGATAAAGTGCAACAAATCGGCAATTAACAAAGAGCCAGTGATCCAATAAAGCGGGCAAATACCCAGAAAGCCAAACAAAGGGGGAGGCAGGGAGGCGATGGGAGGCCTCCGCTCAGTTGATAGGCGGGCGGCTGAGAGGGCAGGCCTGGGGCCTGGTAATCAGCTTTTGGCCGCTATAAGCGGTGAGGGGAAGGATGACATTTTAATCATTACAAAAATCATGCAAGAAGAAATAGTTATTTTTCACTTCTGTGAACAGTTGTGCGACACGATCATATATCAGGGACAGAGAGAGCCTGTATCCGCTATAGATCATACCACGCTACCAGGCCTCTCATGTGCACCCTAGAGTGTTCATAGACTGCCAATAATAATAGTTTTCTGGAAATATTATGTTTTCTCACTATATTTATCATGTATAGACTTTTTATTATGAGAAATAAGTAGGTATAAGTAATTCACGATCTTATATTTATTAATATTCACAGCAGTAATTCTACTTAGGGAGCAGTATTATATAGTAGTTGTATACTTGTAGCATGGGGGGGCAGGATTATAGTAGTTATATTCTGTACATAGTGGGCGAGTATTATAGTAGTTATTTCTTAGTAGCATAGGTGGGCAGTATTATAGTAGATTATATTGCCTGTACATAGGGTGCAGTATTATAGTAGTTATATTCCTGTACATAAGGGCGCATTATTATAGTAGTCATATTCTTGTACATATGCGAGGCAGTAATATATAGTAGTTATATTGCTGTACATATGGGGCAGTATTATAGTAGTCATATTCTTGTATGCATATGGGGGGGGGCTGTATTATAGTGTTATTATTCGGGCTGTACATAGGGGATGGCAGTATTATAGTAGTTATAGTCTTGTAGCATAGGGGGGCATTTTTGACAAGAATTATTTTTATATTAACTAAAAATTTGTATTATTGTAATTATATTCTTGTACATAGGTAAGGGCAAGTATCTATTAGTAGTTATTTCGTCTTGTACATAGGGGGCAGTATTATAGTAGTTATATTCGCTGTACATAGGCGGTCAGTATTAAGTAGTTATATTCTTGTAGGGCATAGAGGGGGCAGTATTGATAGTAGTTATATTTCTTGTAGCATAGGGGGTCTAGTATTACGTAGTTATATTCTGTAGCATAGGGGCAGTATTATATTAGTTATATTCCTGTACTATAGGGGGCAGTATTATAGTATTATATTCCTTGTACTGGGGGCTCGTATTATGAGTAGTTATTTTCTGCTGCATATTCATAGGGGTCGGAGCATAATTTAGTATGCCTTATAGTCTTGTACATAGGGGGCAGTCATTAAAAAAAAAAAAAAGGATTTAGTTTAATTTCTTGTGCATAGGGGGGGGGCAGTATTATAGTATGTTTATTTTGCTTGTACAGGGGGTGGGCCGTATTATAGTAGTTATATTGCTTGTACCTAGGGGGCAGTATTAAGTTAGTTATTTCTTGTCCATAGGGGGCATGTATTATAGTATGTTATATTTCGTCGTAGGGCTATAGGGGGCGAGTATTATAGTAGTTCTATTCTTGTAGGGGGCACTATTGGGACAATATTATATTGTGTAGTTATATTCGCTGTACATAGGGGGCATATTATAGTAGGGCATATTCTTGTACATAGGGGCAGTGTAGTTATAATCGTTATATTCTTGTACATTAGGTGGGCATTATTATCGTAGTATATTCTTGTAGCATAGGGCAGTAATTATAGTAGTTATATGCGCTGGACATAGGGGGGCAGTATTATGTAGTTATATTCTTGAGCATATTGGTGCAGTATTATATTAGTTATTTCCGCTGTACATAGGGGGCAGTATTATAGTAGTTCTCATTTTTGTACATAGGGGGGGCAGTATTATAGTAGTTATATTCTTGTAGGCATAGGTAGGCAGTATTATAGTAGTTATATTCTTGTAGCATAGGGGCAGTATTATATTAAGTAGTTCTATTGCCTTGTACATAAGGGACAGGTAGTATATAGTTATATCTTTTAGGCATAGGGGTAGTGATTATAGTAGTTATATTCTGTACATTAGGGTATAGTATTATAGTAGTTATCATTTCCTGTAGCATAGGGGGCAGTATTATATAGTTATATTCTTGTAGCATAGGGGGCGTAGTATGAAGTAGTTATTGATTCCTGTAGCATAGGAGGCTAGTATATATTTAGTTATATTCTTGTATGCACAGAGGGGCAGTATTATAGTAGTTATATTGGCGTGTAGGCATAGGGGGCAGTATTATAGATTAGTTATATTCGTCGTAGGCATAGGGGGGGCTAGTTAGTAAAGTACTATATTCTTGTATCAGGAGGGGCCTGTATAAATAGTAGTTATATTCTTGTACATAGGGGCGTATTATGTAGTTATATTCTTGTTACGATAGGGGTGGTGCAGTATTATAGTAGTTATATTCTTGTACTAGGGGCAGATATTATAGTAGTTTATTGCGCTGTACATAGAGGGCAGTATTATAGTAGTTATATTTCATGTAGGTGCATATGCGGGCATTAATTATAGTATGTTATACGTTCTTGTACATAGGGGGGCAGTATTATAGTAGTTATATTCGCTGTACATACGGGGGCATCAAATAATACGAAATAAAAAAATGAAGAAGCGTATTATAGTAGTTATATTCCTGTACTTATTGGTGGCATTTAATACGAAAGTATTATAGTAGTTCTTTCTTAGTACATAGTGCATTTCTGAAAATTAACACTTATAAAAACAAGACTAAAAAAGAAGAAAAAAAGTTAATATACATTAAAAGTATTATAGTATGTTATATTTGCGCGTAGCATAGGGGGCATTATTATAGTAGTTATATTCCTTGTAGCATAGGGGGCAGTATTATACGTATGTTATATTTTCTTGTACATAGGGGGGGGCAGGTATTATTAGTAGTTATTAATTCTTTATGGCATATGGTGGGGGCAGTATTATAAGTAATTATTAATTCATTGGTAGGCATATGGGGTGCGAGTATTATAGTAGTTTATATTCTATGTACAACTAGGGGGTCAGTATTATATAGTTTATATTTCCTTGTACAAGGGGGCAGTATATAGTAGTTATACGTCTTGTACTATAGGGGGGCATGTATTATAATAGTTATATTCTTGTACATAGGGGGAGGGCTAGTATTATAGTAGTTATAATTCTTGTACATAGGGGGGCCGTATTATAGTAGTATATTCTTTTAGCATAGGGGCAGTATTATAGTACTTCTATTCTTGTAGCATAGGGGGAGCTCGTTTATAGTAGTTATATTGCGTTGTACATAGGGGGCGAGTATTATAGGTAGTTATATTTCTGTACTTAGCGGACAAGTATTATAGTAGTCATATTCTTGTAGGGGGGGGCACTAGGGGGGCAGTACTTATCTAGTAAATTCTTGGCAATAAAGGTCAGTAATCATTGTACCGGTCCCTCAGCGAGAAGGACAGAGTATCATAAATGTTAGCAATTTTTTATTTTAGCTGGGCATGACATGTTATAAGGTAGATGCTGCCTCAGTCAAGTCGGTTTTCTTAAAGTCAGGTATCGGAGCTGTGAGAAGCTGGGTCTCTTTGAGACAGCATAAGCAGACTTTTAAAAAAATCTATTTTTGCGAATCTAGCTTACAGAAATTCAATAAATTTTGTTTTTAGGGACTATTAGAATATTTGTGAATTTTTTTCTATATTTAAATGCCGCATAGTTCTCTATTAGTTTTGATGAGCATGTACTAGGTGCACATGTTCTGTAGTCTACTGGATATCTACAACGCGGCGCCATCATTTCACGGGCCGGGCGCATGCAGGGGGCAGGCTGCTGCAGCCGCTTCTCCAAGTCTTCTGAATGGGCATGAGATGACTAGTAAAGGTCATCACTTACTCTCAGCTCTCTTATTTTGCGGCTATTGCAGAAGCTTGTTGCTCAGTTTCTAGGCTCTCATGTCCGGGCGCTAATGATTCATGTCTGGATGGGCTTTAAAACTTTGACTGGAAATTTTTCTTTTCTCTGCACAAAAGGGCAGACTTACAGCAGCATGGGAGATTATGCCGTTGCATTACTGGGCACATAGGGCAGGCGATCAGGAGGGCATTAAGGAGGGGCTTATTTTATGGGCATCACACACACAATAAACAGGCTTAGGTTTCAGGGGCAGGGAAACCCAGACGAAAAAAGAG
Organism: Engystomops pustulosus; assembly: GCA_019512145.1. Classification (NCBI taxonomy): domain Eukaryota; kingdom Metazoa; phylum Chordata; class Amphibia; order Anura; family Leptodactylidae; genus Engystomops; species Engystomops pustulosus. Next base: position 19,662 of record WNYA01000760.1, on the reverse strand, counting down.
AATGATTCAGTAAAAGGTCGCAAAGGCTCACTCCATCACTACATGGGCTGGCGCCGTAGAAGAGGGCAGGAGGAGCGCAGGACGGGCGGCAAGGTTAGGCGTAAGCGGTAATACATCTGTCCTATACAAACGGCTCAGGTATACACATGGCTAAAAACAGGCTATAAATAAACTCAAATCCATAAACAGTGGCACCTATAAATAAACAACTTTGCGATAGCAATCTCTTATAGATGTATCAGTGGGTCCGCAGAGGGGCGTCCAATACCGCTAAATAGACTGACGGTAAATTACGTAGGTGGGATCTATGGGCAAAGCCACTAATAGGGAGTCTTGATAGGAGGCTTAGCTGTAGACTGTTTATTAGTATAAAAAAAAAAAAAAAAACAGTAAACTCTATGAAAATAATAATATAGGCCAATGTTAAGGGCTTCGGGTGGTCCTGCTTAGTGGTGCCATAGGATCGTCATAGTAATTTATCTCGTGTAATTTTATGTCTTATGCAGGAGAATGGGGTAGGGGGCTACAATGTGGGGCAGTGGGGCGCTTTTATAAAGGGTTCCTATGGGCGTGATTCCGTCGGGTTTTCCTGGAGATATTTCATTTTTGGAGCCAGGATGAGACTGCGGTTCTGTAAAGCCAATATCTTTCGCATTGTATATTCTGGTGTTATTCTCACTCTTCGCATGGTGAAGGGCTTCCCAGGTCCTACACGGCAGGGCTGCCCCTGGCACTGATGTGGTTTTTGTCTTTGTTTATCCAGGACTTGATATGAATAATTTGCATGTGAGATCTAATGACTGACTCTCAGGTTAATGGTTTTACACTCTCCCCCGCGCGTCTCCAGAGTCATTCCAGTGACCATTGTTCTGTAGACACAATTACGGTTCAGCGGTAATTGTATCAGAGGTGTGGAGGATAATAGGTTATAATGGCTGCGGAAAAGCAATTGTTTACGAGAATCTGAATACAAGGAGACACGTCGTGTTTTACTCTCATTCTCCCAGTAACTGAAGAATTTCAATAAATTTTCTTTTTCTGAACCCGAATCCAAATCTCTAGAAGTAAAGCTGACTTATAATGAAGTATGAAATAATAAATGACACACCCCATAGAATCCCCACTGCGCTCCTAATCGGTTTGATGTTGGTTTTATTAAAATCCATCCAACCATTCAGAAAATATGACCCCCAGAACTTTATATGTGACTTTATACATGTCAGTCAAGGGGGAGGTAACCTTATAGTGATTAATTCCCGGACAACTTAAAAGGTTACCAACCCCTTGATTAGTACAAGGTAATTCACATATAAACTTCCGGGGTCCGTATCTTTTGAGTGAGTTGATGGATTTAGAACAACAAGACACCCAGTCAACCTGGAGCAAGTTCCAGGCCTCCAGGGTCTGTTTGTAAAATTGTAAGATTTTCTTACAGCTCAGCTGCACTTCCAGCTTCCTGATTGACAAGGGACCTGCTTTCTCTTCTATGGAATGAGAGAGACTCTAGTTGTGTGTAACAATTTATTGCTAATTTACACCTCCCTCAGCGTCTCTCTCATTCCTGAGGGCTGGGGGAATGAGCTGCACCCATGGCTAATAATAATAATAATAATAATATTTCCTTTACTTATATAGTGCACACAGATTACGCAGCGCTGCAAAGAGCTTCCCAAATCGGTTCCTGTCCCCAATGGGGCTCACAATCTAATCAGCCTACCAGTATGTTTTGGAATGTGGGAGGAAACCGGAGGACCTGGAGGAAACCCACACAAACACGGAGAGAACATACAAACTCTTTACAGATGTTGACTCTGGGACTTGTACCCAAGTCCCCAGTGCAGCAAGGCTGTAATGCTAACCACTGAGCCACCGTGATGCCCCATAAAAGTTGATTCTGCTGTAAAATAACAGTTTTCATAGATGTAGTTCGACTGAGTGGGTTTAAACGACAGGTTCCTTTCAACTCTATGTACAGTATTTTAGTATTGTGTTAGAAGGAACCTGTTTTGCAAATCACATTTACTAGGAGTTTTAACCAAAATTTTGACACAACGATGCCAAAAGAGATGTTGTCTTGCAAAAAAATAGATGTATCTAATAAAGTCTAAATAGTCCCTGATGAAGAAAGCCGAGACTTTTAAAACGCGTCGGAAATTGCTGTGTACTCTATAGATTTCTGTAGCCTAAGTGACGTCACTTCTGGCAGGTCCTTACATGGAGTTGAGCCACCGGCCAGGCCTCCTCCGCTCTACATGGATCGTAATGTACCTCGAAAATTGGACATTGGCATTTTTTGGGGGCTTGTTCTGTGGGATATTTATGTTCAGTTGGGTTATCCCTGACCCACCAGCACCATCTTACAGAAGAGGGCATCTATAGATAGCGGGAGGTACTCTCAAGTCTCAAAAGTTTAAAGCCACAGCAGAGCCAAGGCCATATGTAGTCAATATAGTGGCACGAAGGAAGGTAGGGTAGGCTTTGGAGGTCTCCAAGACACGATTGCTAAGCTCATGGAGCATGCGGGTAGCGTGAATTTGGAGGTCTCCAAGTTACTGGGGACATGAAGACACCTATATATGAGGCTCCCTATAGGTTTGCCCTGACACAGGTCTGGCATTTGTATACTGTACTTTTGTATTTGGTATCCACCCACTGCCATACCTGTGTCAGGGCAAACCTATAGGAGCCTCATATATAGGGTGTCTCATGTCCCCATACTGGAGACCTCCAAATTCACGCTACCCACATGCAGGGTATTTACATTTGTCTCCATGAGCTTAGAATTCGTATCTTGATGTCCACAGTAACTTGGAGACCTCCAAAGCCTACCCTACCTTCCTTCGTGCCACTATATTGACTACATATGGCCTTGGCTCTGCTGTGACTTTAAACTTTTGAGACTTGAGAGTACCTCCCGCTATCTATAGATGCCCTCTTCTGTAAGATGGTGCTGGTGGGTCAGGGATAACCCAACTGAACATAAATATCCCACAGAACGAGCCCCCAAAAAATGCCAATGTCCAATTTTCAAGGTACATTACGATCCATGTAGAGCGGAGGAGCCTGGTCGGTGGCTCAACTCCATGTAAGGACCTGCCAGAAGTGACGTCACTTAGCTAACAGAAATCTGTAGAGTACACAGCATTTCCGACGCGTTTTAAAAGTCTCGGCTCTTCTTCAGTCGGGACTATTAGACTTTATTAGATACATCTTTTTTTTGCAAGACAACACTCTTTGGCATTGTTGTGTCAAAATTTTGGTTAAAACTCCTAGTAAATGTTATGCAAACAGTTCCTTCTAACACAATCTAAAATACTGTACATAGAGTTGAAAGGAACCTGTCGTTTAAACCCCTCAGTTCGAACTACATCTAGAAAACTGTTATTTTACAGCAGAATCAACTTTTATGGGGCATCACGTGCTCAGTGGTTAGCCATTACAGCCTTGCTGCTCGGGGACTTGGGTACAAGTCCCAGAGTCAACATCTGTAAAGAGTTTGTTGTTCTCTCTGTGTTTGTGTGGGTTTCCTCCAGGTCCGCCGTTTCCCCACATCCAAAACATCCTGGTAGGCTGATTAGATTGTGAGCCCCATTGGGGACAGGAACCGATTTGGGAAGCTCTTTGCAGCGCTGCGTAATCTGTGTGCCCTATATAAGTAAAGGAAATATATTATTATTATTATTATTAGCCAGGGTGCAGCTCATTCCCCCAGCCCTCAGGAATGAGAGAGACCGCTGAGGGGAGTTAAATTAGCAATAAAGTTGTTCACACCAACTAGAGTCTCTCTCATTCCATAGAAGAGAAAGCAGGTCCCTTGTCAATCAGGAAGCTGGAAGTGCAGCTGAGCTGTAAGAAAATCTTACACATTTTACAAACAGACCCTGGAGGCCTGGAACTTGCTCCAGGTTGACTGGGTGTCTTGTTGTTCTAAATCCATCACTCACTCAAAGATACGACCCCCGGAAGTTTATATGTGAATTACCTTGTACTAATCAAGGGGTTGTAACCTTTTAAGTTGTCCGGGAATTAATCACTATAAGGTCCTCCCCCTTGACTGACATGTATAAAGTCACATATAAGTTCTGGGGGTCATATTCTCTGAATGTTGATGGATTTTAATAAAACCAACATCAAACCGATTAGGAGCGCAGTGGGGATTCTATGGGGTGTGTCTTTTATTATTTCATACTCATTATAAGTCAGCTTTACTTCTAGAGATTTGGATTCGGGTTCGAAAAAGAAAATTTATTGAAATTCTTCAGTTACTGAGAGAATGAGAGTAAAACACGACGTTTCTCCTTGTATTCAGATTCTCGTAAACAATTGCTTTTCCGCAGCCATTATTACCTATTATCCTCCCACCTCTGATACATTCCGCTGACCCGTAATTGTGTCTACAGAACAATGGTCACTGGAATGACTCTGGAACGCCGGGGGAGAGTGTAAAACCATTAACCTGAGAGTCATCATTAGATCTCACATGCAAATTATTCATATCAAGTCCGGGATAAACAAAGACAAAAACCACATCAGTGCCAGGGGCAGCCCTGCCGTTAGGACCTGGGAAGCCCTTCACCATGCAAGAGTGGAATAACACCAGAATATACAATGCGAAAGATATTGGCTTTACAGAACCGCAGTCTCATCCTGGCTCCAAAAATCTGGGGAAAAGTTTACAAGAAGCAGGATAAACAAACACGAAAACCACATCAGTGCCAGAGGGCAGCCCCCGCGTGTAGGAACTGGGAATCCCTCACCAGTGAAGAGTGGAATCCACCAGGATATACAATGCGCAAGATATTGGCTTTACAGAACCGCAGTCTCATCCTGGCTCCCAAAATCTGGGGAAAAGTTTACAAGAAGCAGGATAAAGAAAGACGAAAACCACATCAGCGCCAGGGGCAGCCCCCGCCGTGTAGGACCTGGGAAGCCCTTCACCATGTGAAGAGTGAGAATGACACCAGAATATACAATGCGAAAGATATTGGCTTTCCAAACCGCGTCTCATCCTGCTCAAAATCTGGGAAAAGTTTCAAGACAGGATAAGAAGACGAAAACCACATAGTGCCAGGGCTGCCCTGCTGTGTAGGACCTGGGAAGCCCTTCACCATTGTGAGTGAGAATGACACCAGGATATACAGTGCACAGATATTGGCTTTACAGAACCGCAGTCTCATCTGGCTCCAAAACATCTGGGGAAAAGTTTACAAGAAGCAGTATAAAGAAAGACGAAAACCACATCAGGCCAGGGGCTGCCCTGCTGTGTAGGACCTGGGAAGCCCTTCACCATGTGTAGAGTGAGAAAGACACCAGGATATACAGTGCACAAGATATTGGCTTTCCAGAACCGCAGTCTCATCCTGGCTCCAAAATCTGGGAAAAGTTTACAAGAGCATGATAAAAAACACGAAAACCACATCAGTGCCAGGGCAGCCCCCGCCGTGTAGGACCTGGGAAGCCCCTCACCATGTGAAGATTGAGAATGACACCAGAATATACAATGCGAAAGATTATTGGGCAGATTTACTTACCCGGTCCATTCGCGATCCAGTGGCGCGTTCTCTCGCTGGATTCGGTGTCTGACCGGGATTTATTAAGGGTAGTTCCTCCGCCGTCCACCAGGTTCGCTGCTGCACCGAAAAGCATCGGAACGCGCTGGAGTTCAGCGGCTCGGGCTGAGGTGAAGGTAAGTGCAAGCTCGCGACCGATTTTTTTTTTAAAAATGCGGCGGTTTTTCCGAATCTGTCGGTTTTCGTTTCGGCCACGCCCCCCCCCCGATTTCCGTCGCGTGCATGCCAGCGCCGATGCGGCACAATCCGATCGCGTGCGCCAAATCCCAGGGCAATTCAGGGTGAAATCGGTGCAAATCGGTAAATATTCGGGGTACACGTCGGGAAAACACGAATCGGGCCCTTACTAACTGGCCCCCATTGGCTTTACGAGAACCGCAGTCTCATCCTGTCTCCAAAATCTGGTGAAAGTTTACAAGGTTCGGGGGGTTTTTGGGGGGGAAGCAGGAAAGAAGACGAAAACCACAATCAGTGCCAGGGGCAAGGTCTGGCATTTGTATACTGTACTTTTGTATTTGGTATCCACCCACACTGACATCACATTTTTGGGCAATGCCCACTCACACCCATTTCCGCCTCCCGTTTCTTCAGGTTTCATGACTGTTCTATTAGGCACAATATGAAATATATTCTCATTTCTACAAATTCCGTTTTTCTTACATTATTCCACGAATGCTAAGCTAATGGAGACGGATGTGAACACCCCGCACATAAAACATGACAGATGCGGGCGGCGCGGCGCTTGTCTGCCCAATACATCTCGCCAAGATGAAGATGTTTTTGTCACATGGCGAGTTTTTGACAAGGAGATAGAAGAGGTTGAAGAGGATTAATCGTGTGCGCCAAGCGTGCGCTCTGCACAGGCAAAATGTGATTACACAGAATGAATAATGGACTATTACAAGATTAATGTGTAAATCCATATTGTCCTTATTTCACTCCTAGAAAGTTAACTGCGGAGTAAAAATTCGGAAATGTAAAAAAAAACACAACCTGTGAGACCCGTACGGGGGCCATAGAGATTTCCCATCTGTTATAAAGAAAAAACAAAAAAAAGAAGGAGGACTCATCATATTGATTTTAAATGGAATTGTGTAGTTCTTCATTTTACCTGTGGGGGCACTGCAGGAAAATTGAACACTTGCTACCAAGTTATACCAAGTAATACAACTGATTCCTAGCAGTTATAGCCACACCTTATCGCCTGAGGATCCATCCACCAAAATCTTTCAAGGCGTTGTCCAAACGGCAGATTTTCTTTTAACCCTTTTGGGGAACATTTTTCCACTTACCTTTGCAATTATCTGAAGATTTTGTCCGATGAATATTTTAATTGTCTAGTATAATCGTAGTCCGGATGTTGTTTCTAAATAATGGCAGAAATGTGAAAAAAATAATTATATGGTAGTGATGTAGGATCTCCAGGGTCATTGGGGGTGTGGGGTGTGGCCTCACACTGCTGTGTCCTGTGCTCTCTGCATTAAACTCTGCTACACTCTTCCCAACTTCTCTTGAATTGAACCAAAAGCCAGCTACACCTTCTCTTACCGAAAGAGGAGGGCTGTGGAGAAGCTGTATCCCAAGATCTAGGAGCACAGCAGTGTAAGGATACATCCCCCGCGCATTTGGAGAAGCTACAATTCTGAAATATGAATCCATATTTAGAAGTCCTGCTGCTACTAACAACGTTCTCAAATGTATGATTACACATATCTCTGATGGCTGCAGAGAACACAGAGCACAGCAATGTGGGGGAATATCCTCAGTGCACTTGGAGAATCTACAATTCTGGAATACGGTATAAACCGATATTTCACAGACCTGCTGCTACTAACCAATACAAATAGATTTCCAGGAACACTACCTTACACTTGCTGCAGAGAGCACAGAACAAAGCAGGGAACAGGCACATCCCGAATGCACTTGGAGAAGCAACAATCCTAGAATATAAAGCCATATATCACAGTCCTGCTGCTACTAAACACATCCACAATGGTCTGATTACACATATCTCCAGGGACAAAACCTAACACTGCAATACGGCATAGTCACAACTGCTGCCTTAAATGGGTCTACTCTTATCTCAGCAAAGCATAACCTCATAGCCATAACTACTGACAAATTCTCTTCAAATTCAGCCACCATAAGAGAGAGCTCGAGAGTTCACTTCCTTCTCTGCCATTCTAGAGTGCTAGGTATAAACAGTATGTAATAATGTTGTGAGCTCCCCCTAGTGATGGATGTAGGAAGACAAAACTTTATCATGGAGTTTAACTATAATTTAATTTAATATAATGTACAGGCAGTCCCCGGGTTACATAGGTAGGTTTTGTAGGTTTTGTAGGTTTGTTCTTAAGTTGAATTTGTATGTAAGTCGGAACTGTATATTTTATCATTGTAATCCCAGCCAGAACTTTTTTGGCCTCCGTGACAAATAGATTTTAAAAATGTTGTGTTGTCATAAGAATCAAGATTAACACTAAAGCTTCATTACAGACACCTGTGATAACTGTTACAGCTGATTATTGTAGCCTAGGACTAAAGTACAATAAATTACCAATATCCAGTGGTCCGTTTGTAACTAGGGGTCGTATGTAAGTCGAGTGTTCTTAAGTAGGGGACCGCCTGTATTATAATTTAATTTAATATTTAATTTTATTTAATGTAATTATATAATTGAATTTAATTAAGATATATTTTTCGATAAATTATGAAATCATCAAAAAATATTGGACCTAAAAGCAACATGGCACTAAAATACATGATGTATAATACAAAGCCAACATTGTTTTAATGTTGTTTTCTTTCTAAATTTTTGGTTCTAGATGACAGGGGGGTAATACATCACTGTGTGGGGCTGTTATCTGATGTGATTGGGCTGCACATGTCCCTGGATAGTGATACAATAAATCACATCCACCACATAAATAGTTAATAAATAATAGATTTTTTTTTTTTTGCCTTTAATAATAGATTTGTTTTCTACCTTTTAAGGATAATTATTTCTGACAATGAAATCATAAATTGTTTTATTATTTTTCTCATATTTTATTTATGAAGCTTTTTTCTCTCTCCGCCGAGCTTGGTTTGTTGCAGGGATTTCAGAGGAGCGCACCATCTGTAATACAAGTCCCCGCACTCTTAAAATGTAGGTCAGTAGTCTCCGAAATTCAGATTAAAAAGAGTTGGATTTCACCCAAGTGATCACATTATTTAATGACGCGAAGCTGGAGAGGATGAAGCAACATGTGTTCCCGGCCAGAGATGCTATTATGGGGGTCACACGGGAGACTGGCCAGGGGAGTGGCTATAGGGGTGCTAAGAAAGAGGACAGACTGGGGCAGATTTACTTACCCGGTGCATTGTGCGACAAGGATTCAGGTCTGCTGGGATTCACTAAGCTCGTGCATCCAATTCCCTGCAGGTGTCACTGCTGCGCCGAGGTCCGCCGGAGTTCACCTTCTTCTTCCCGGTGCATGTGAGTGCTGATCTTGCGACACAATTTTGTTTTTAAATTCTGCGGTTTTTCCGAATCCGTTGGGTTGTCTGACGGCAAGGCCCCCCGATTTCTGTCGCATGCAAGCCGGCGCAGATACGCCACACTCCAATCGCGTGTGCCAAAAACCCGGGGCAATTCAGGGCAAAACGGAAATATTCGGGAAACCCGACGGAATTGTGGTCCGCGGACACTTAGTAAATGTAATTGCTATGTTGTGGATACAAAGGAGACTAACATGACACAAAGTAACCAGGAGTGCAGCTATAAAGGTGCCTGCCCACCTGAGCCGCTTGCCTTAGGCAGCATTATCAGGGGCGCAGTCACCTGCTACAAAGCAGGACCTAACACTTCAAAATAATGAGGCTTATTTATCATTAGGCTCCATGAGACAGTTCTATGTCTACGTTTGGAGCTCAAATTCATTACAGTGGCTTTGGCTCTTTAATCAATGTTCTTATCGTCTACTTTCTGTGTTTTGTCCCAAAAAAGTCTCAAAATGCATAAAAAAAATCACAGCACATCCACCAGCAGGGGACAGGACTAACTATGAGACTTTTGATGGGACGTTTATGCAAATGTCTCAAGTCATGACTTGAAATAGTCCTGTGAGATTTTTTAGCAGTGAAAAGTCCCAAAAAACCTCAATGCGACTTTTTTAAAAACATTTTTGTTCCAAAAAACCCAGGAAAACCAATGATAAATAGCCCCCCCATGTCTCCACACATCTGATGCGAGAAACTGCACGGAAAACACATTTACTAAAATATAATCTGATATAGTACTACTGGATGGGGCGGGGGGGACACGTTCTGTACATCGCCTCAGGCAGTTGAGAGTTTAGGTTCACCCTTGGTAATAGGCACCTGGACCTAAGGGGGCAGCAAGCTCCAATACCATGAATGTGGATGCTATTATGTTACACGGGAGGCTGACCAGGAGCACAGCTATAGGGGTGCAGAGGCAATAGACAGACCTTGGCCTAAGGGGGAAGCAAGACCCATTACCAGAAATTCCAGGTATGTAGATAGGTAGTACACCTGGAGCCAATGCTGTAGAATATAACACCTGGAACGTACATGCTATTAGGAGGTTACACAGGACACTGACCTGACACAAGGTAACTGGGAGTGTAGCTATATGGGAGACATGATACAATGTTATTAGGGGCATAGCTTTGTGGGTGCAGTGATAGTAGACAGACCTAAGCCTAAGGGAGAAGCAAGCCCCCATTACCAGAAATTCGGAACACAGGAATGTATAGGCTATTAAGAGGGTACAGAGACTGGTACTTTGGTAGTAGACCTGGACCTAAGGGGCAACACACCCCAATGACACCAGGAATGTAGATGCTATTCGGAGGTTACGCAGGACACTGACATGACACAAGGTAACCAGGAGTGGAGCTAAATGGGTCTACACTGGGCAGCAAGCAACAATGTAATACAAGATGACAAAAGGACTGTAGCTGTCATAAAGAGGTTATAAGGAAGACTGACTGATACAATGTAACCAGGGACGTCACTATAGGGCTACAAAGGTGTAGAAAGGGAGAATTCAACCCAATGCAATCAAAGATGCCACTAGGACTGAGATACTGTTATAAGATTACACAGGAGAATAATATGACACAATATAACAATTGACGTAGTGATAAAGCTGCTTAGGTAGGTCTACAAGGCAATTAAAGGGAACCTGTCATAAGAAATTGGCCTAATAAACCACTACTAGAATATTATTAGGTAGTGTAACACCTTATCGCTGATGTTTCTTTCATGGTCCAGTCTGGCGGCATCATCCAGAAAATCTACTTTTGAAGTGAGATGCAAATTGAATCTTTAAAGTCAAGGGGGAGGAAAGTTTAACAATGAAGTCAGGGTGGGAAACTCTGAACGCCTCCTCCTCTGTGATTGACATCATGCTTCAGACTTCAGGAGATCTGGTTAGTGATGTCTCTTGATGCAGGACTAGCAATTACAGTGAGGCAGAGAGAGCTTGACTTCAGTGTCCAAATCTCCGCCTCCTTGACTTCATAAGACCAAGTTACATCTCACTTCAAAGTTGATTTTCTGGAGGGTGCCACCGCACAGGACCATGAAAGAAACATTATCTGGAAGGTGGTCCGCTGCTTCGTAACATACCGGTAGTGGATTATTAGGTCAATTTCTGCTGACAGGTTCCCTTTAACATCAGGGTTCAGAGGTAGAAGACGTACCTGGGCCTGTGGGGGCAACACTCTCCAATGCAAACAAGGAGGATACCAGGACTGTAAACTGCATGTGGTAGGTGGGAGAGGATCACCTACAGTCTGGTTCTGTGATAAGTTGTATGATTGTATACATAGTATTTGTATTGGACCTTGGCTTTCATTTCTTCTCTGGCAGCGAGGCTCCTCCACACATGCTTTGGGCTCAGAAGCTTTGGCTCTTGCGCTACTTATCTGGGAAATAATACATGAAATGACTGGAAAGACGGGAAAAGAAGATGCATTAGGACTCAGTGATGTGATCTGCAAAGAACTAAAGCAGCACAAAGCCAATATTCGACTACAGCGAGATATAATCAGAATAATCATAATAATAACACAACAAAAAAAACACAATAAACAATATCCAATAAAAAACAGAATGGCAAATAGCAATAATTTCTAATATTAATCGTAAGAATAATGATGATATGTTTATCAAATGATATATTCAAAGTATTCAATTTAAATGTATATGATAATGTAAGTAATAATATGAAGAAGGATATCAATAGTAATTAAAAAAAATAAAAAATAAAACTATAGACCATGATATTGGAAAAAAATAAAAAAACACAGAACAGTAAAAAAAAAAACAAAAAACAAATAAATAGCAATGACAAAAGTAACAAAATAAATTCGGAAGAAAAGGGGGAATTTTGCCATAAAATTATTGTACATTTGATACATAAATTTCACTTACAATCTTTGACTTAAAATGATAATAAAAATTTTGTTAAATTATATTATATATTATAAATTTTTCTATAAAACAAAAAAAATAATAGTAAAATAAAAAAAATAGGCTGCATATTTCTGCCGCTGCTTTCAGGGATCTGTTTGGATGGAAAATGTAGCACTAAACACTTTATTCCCATGAGATCTCATGAAGAGAATAACAGTCTCTGTGCAGTAGTCACAACCACCGCTGTATCCTGCCTAATCTAATCTAACTCTACATACACTGATCAGTTAAGGAGATAGATTTCTACAGTCTTACTTAACATATTTGTATGGTGTATGAATTCCATGGGATGCAGCCTATGTCCCTCTATTCTATCAGCAGAATAGTGAGTGCAGCTCTGAGGTATAATACAGGATGTAACTCAGGATCAGTACAGGATAAGTAATGTCATGTATGTACACAGTGACTGCACCAGCAGCAGAATAGTGAGTGCAGCTCTGTGGTATAATACAGGATGTAACTCAGGATCAGTACAGGATAAGTAATGTCATGTATGTACAGTGACTGCACCAGCAGCAGAATAGTGAGTGCAGCTCTGGAGTATGGGGGGGAAAAAGAAGGGAAAGGGGGGGGGGAAGGGGGAGGGAGGGAGAAGGGGGGGGGGAGGGGAGGGGGGGGGGGAGGGGGGGAGAGGGGGAGGGGGAGAGGGAAAAGGGAGGGGGGGGGGGGAGGGGGGGGAGAGGGAGGGGGGGAACTTTTCCTATGGGTTTTGTCCTCTCTCCCTCTTCTGCGCCTCGCTTCACCTCCCATACTTGACCTCTTTATGGGCGCCTTGGGCCTCACTCCCCTTGCCCCGCCTACTCTCAAGCTGTCCCTCCTCCTCCCTGTTACTTACTTGGTTTTTTGTTTTGATGTTTTTTCGGTTTTTCGGTGATCATCTCAAGTCCAGCTGACGAAAATTGGAATTGATGTGGATTTTGCCCGAAGTCGAAGTGGCTGATTCGGGTGTCCTGTGAGCAAAACCGCTTCGCAGCGATGGTTTACAAGAGAAGACGGAGATTGTGTTAATTTTGAGTATAAAGTATAATGGTTTTTCGGTAATCATCTCAAGTCACGCTGGCGAAAAGAGAATTGAGTGGATTTTTTACGGAAGTCGAAGTGTGTTATGTCGAGTCCGTGCTGAACAAAACCCTTCGGGCACTATGTGTGCAAAGAAACGAACAGATTGGCGGTTGTATTTTGAGAATATTAAAGTATAATAATTGAGTTTATCAGCAATAATATCTGTGACCTTTTCTGCCCACAGACCTCGTGTCATCCTTCCTTAGTTATGTTGTTGTTAAATGGTTTATGGGGTTAATGTTACGGGTAGGATGATGTATCTTTACTAAAGTCCTTAATGTTAGTTAAATGGTAATTTTACTACCATCCCAGTCTGCCAGTGATAGGAGATAGACACAGAAGCTCTCTGTAGCTAATAGTAAGTTTCTATCTCACCACTGTAGTGCTTATATTCACATCAGTACAGGTCAGTTCTTCTCTACAATTGCGTATATGATTGTGCAGATGCTTCTTAGTGAGTGAGGAGATACATGATTATGGACAGAGGCTGCTGGGATATAGTAAGTTGCTATCTCCCCCCAATTGTTTATTCACATCAGTACAGGTTAGTATTTATCTATAACCTCCTATATATCCATAATGTCCATATGATCCTGCTGATGTTATTAGTGAAAGAGAGACATAATTTACAGACGACAAACTGCTGGAGATAATGTAAGTTTTCTATCTCAGCCCAAGTGCTTTATTCACATCAGTACGGTCATTCTCTCGATAACATAATGTTATGATCCTATAATGTCCTAGATGATCCTGCTGATGCTTCTGGAGTGAGAGGGGATATACATAAACAGACAGAGGCTGTATAGTAAGAGGTAAATAGTAAGTTTCTATCTCACACCATGCTTTCATATATCAATCAATAAGGTCAATATTTCTCTATAATGTGCTCACTGATCCTCATGATACTTCTGAGAGAGAGAGAGAGTTATGGAGTGATTCTCTATAATATCCTGCATGATCCTGCTGATGCCGTGATGGAGATAGACACCTATAAAACGAAGCTTCGAAGATATAGTATTTCTATCTCACCCTGTATGCTTTATTCACAATCAGTACAGGTCAGTTTCTTCCTACATGGCATATATGATTGTGCAGATGCTTCTTAGTGAGTGAGGAGATACATGATTATGAACAGAGGCTGCTGGAGTTAATAGTAAGTTTCTATCTCACCCAAAGTGCTTACTCACATCAGTACAGGTTAGTATTTCTCTTAACATCCTATATAATTCTATAATGTCTATTGATCATGCTGATCGTCTGAATGAAAGGTATAACATAATAACAGACAGAGGCCGCTGGAGATAATAGTAAATTCTATCTCAGCACCTAAGATGCTTTTACTCACATCAAGTACAGTCAGTTATTCTCTATAACAGCCTGTACGATTCTGCTGATTCTTCTCATAGAGGAGAGACACGGCATAGACAGCGGCTGCTGCAGCAGATAGGAGGATACTATCTCACGACAAGTGTATAATTTCCATCAGTACAGGTCAGTATTTTCTCTGTAATGTCCTATATGCCTGATGATACGTCTGATGAGAGAGAAGTTATTGAGTAGACTCTCCTCTCCTTTCTGTGTGCATGTATGAGACTCATAAAGTTAGTCTCCACCCCCGCTCGGAGGACAATGAAATTACATAGAGCTTGCTGAGGGGAAAACTGCTAACAATACAAATCCAAGTCATATAAAGTTATATATATCCTGCGGATGCTTCTTGTATTAGAGTTTATAGCACCAGTTCTCACCACCGTCTCTGAGACAACTGAGAACAACGGTGAATATCATAAACCCATTCTCATTCTGTAGAACGTTGCAAAACCCAAGCTGGCAATATTTGGGACAATGATGTCATGACCATGTCATAAATGTAATCTCGCCCAGACATCTGAAGGTTATACAATACAATATCAGTTTACTGGTGGTTTCAGCAGAACTTTAGTCCTCCTGGCCAGCCCTGGATTCTGATACTGGGCGTCATATAGCACAAAAGTAAATGCTATCCAACTATTCTCACTGAATTCTCCTGATTTTGCTATCGCTTAGCGCTCTTTTTACACGGCAGCATGTCTGCATCACTATAAGCATATCGTTAAGTGCGCTTGGTAGTGTCGGAGTATAAACTGAGCATGAAAATGTTTCATTTTACAGACATACTAAATATATACAAGAAGCCATAAAAATTGTGAATGCAAGCTTTTGTTGTAACTGGATCACAGCTATGCTAATCCCGGTTAGACAGATAACCTCTATAGCATGTAGGACCAATGCTGGATTCAGATAGCACCAGCACTATACAGCAAACGCTGTAAGGGTCTCAGCTACAGCTCTGTCAGGAAAGCATCATTGCAAATCAGCTTTGACTGTGGACTGGAGTGAAATATCATTTAGTTCAATAGAGTCCTAAATGTTAAGTGTAGGCAGGGATGAACTAAACTCCCTGAGGCAAGATATAGATCGGCACCCCCCTCCCCCCATCAGGTTATTTATTTTTAGTAGTGGGTTCTCCATGATTGTCTAACCCCATGTGACATCTTGTTTAAAAGACACATGATTTAGTGTAGTCAGGTCCTGCTTGGAAACGGTCATGCACACTGATGCTGCCCTCCATATTGCTGAAGAGTTGCAGCCTGAGGGTAAGAGGCTCAACTCGCCTCAGGAATGTTAAAACCTGTAGTAGCTCCATTAAAATGGCTAGCACAACAGATGCCAACTCGTGAACAAACTTGTGCCAAATTGGATTGACCCTTTTTGGCGCAAAGGTCAGTGTTGTGGGTGGATATTGTACTCCTCGCTGGGCCCCTACTGTCATACAGTGATAAGTGAATCTGCAAAATCTCTCTACATAACTGGAAGGTTCGGTAACTATCTCATCCAGGAGAGACATGTGCCATCCCCATGCAGTCGTAAGCAAGTGAACATAGCCCCTATAAACATCTCCTTCCTTCTGGGTTTTAACATCACAAGTCACATGACTGCAAGGACCCAAGAATTTGTTGGCTGTTGAAATTCCATCTCTTGTTTGTATGTTTAAGGGATCATTGGGACCCCCTTGGCTGTACCTTAGAAACAAATTTAAGAAACTCTTTCAAGAATTGCAAATAAAGCTCATGAACGCAAGTTAGGCCCCATCCACAGGAGACCTAACTGCTGATCAGTGCTGAGACACCCCACAGATCACGAGAATGGGGACTCTGTTGGACCCCTCTCGTCGCCCCTCAGACTAATGAAAAAGACGGCCGCGCATGACTGTTCTGCGGCGCCCCTCTTCTCGCGATCTTGGGGGGGTCTCACGCACAGAGACCCCCACCGGTCAGCAAGTTAAGCCCTACCTGTGGTATAGCGCCTAACTTGCCGTCCGTGGGAAAACCCCTTTAAATGGTTCTAGGGTGTACCAAGACTTAGGGTGGTTTCACTTGCCGTTATTTTTCACATCAGTGATTTTTCACTGAACCCCATTTTGGCTTATGGACATATACAGACTGGTTTTCTCTTCCCACGGTGACCCAGGTGGTTAGCATTACAGCACCTGCAGTGCTGGGGTCTTGGTTCAAGTGACATTACAACTGGTTTTCTCTTCATGGCTTCAGTATTTTTCACTTAGCCTTAATGACCATTATTTTCAATAGGTTTTTCACACACAGTTTTTTTTCATTGATCAGTGATCAGTTTATAACCTGTTGTTTTTTGGTTCACTGACAACATTGGAATCGTGTAAACGGTGTGGAAAGCCCATTAAAATTATAGTTCAGTAGACTTACTGAAAATCAACTGAAACCAGGAATAATATATTCCTTATTTATATAGCGCACACAGATACCGTACGCTGCACAAGCTTGCCTAATCATTCCTGTCCCAATGGGGCTTACAATCTAATCAACCTACCAGTATGTTTTGGAGTGTGGGGGAAACTGGAAGACCCGGAGGAAACCCACGTAAACACGGAAGAATATACAAACTCTTTGCAGATGTTGACCCTGGGACAATGAACCCAGCGCACTGCAAGGCTGTAGTGCTAACCACTGAGCCACGTGCAGGAAGAGAAAACCAGTCTGTATGTATCCAGAAGCCAAAATGGGTTCATGTGAAAAAACACCAGTGTGAAAGCAATTCAACAAACTGGGTCAGAATTAATGGTTTTGTTAAAGTTATCAATTTCAAGTTTAGGATTATATGGAACCCCATGGGCGGTACCTTACAACTGAATTTAGAAAGATGCATTGGAGCAATTCCCTTCATTGCTATGCTGATGATCCAGATCAGAACCTGGCAATCTAGATTTCAAAGGAATACTAACACTGCCTTACATCCCATCCCTTTCCTTCCTTGTTGAGCTAGATGCACATATGTTTTTTTCTTACAAAGTAACTTGTACTAAACACAAGCACTAGTGCTAAAGTCACCTTTAAATGAGTAGCCAATAAGTATAGGATGGCAATGTGATGGGTGAGTTATGTGGTGGTGACCCTGGTGGCCTATGGAATAGCCTTGGACAAGTGAGGTCAGTTCTTTACATGTATCTTTATGTTGTTATTCTCGCCTGTTATAATCATGGCTGTTATCATTGCACTTTGTATACAGTAGTGATACGTTGTATCTCTACGAGTATAAGAATCTGTGTTTCTCTGTATAAAGCTTCATAAAGTTACATGTTATGTCATATGGCCGAGCTGATAGGATCCTGATGTCTATGCTAGTCCTTTAAGAGACATGTTTAGCTCTGTGTGTATGCATAGCAGAAGTTGTGGTCATTGCACTTTTACACTTATTAATACTGAAAGGATTCCCAATATTAAAAAACATTTAATATAAAAAGAGAATCTCTAAAATGTCCTGTATGATCCTGAGGCTTTGTGTGTTAGGTACAGAGTTATGGAGTAGTATTCTACTTCTGTACTGAAGGTGTATGTCAAAAATATAGCGCCCTCTTAAGGCTAAGAATAGTGAGTGCACTCAGGAGTATAAAACAGGATGTAACTCAGGATCAGTACAGGACTAGTAATGTCAGGTTAGTACACGTGGCTGCACCAGCAGCAGAATAGTTGAGTACAGCTCTGGAGTGTAATACAGGATGTACTCAGTCAGTACAGGATAAGTAATGTCATGTAAGTACACAGTGACTGCACCACCGCAGAATAGTGAGTGCAGCTCTGGAGTATAATACTGGAATGTAACTCAGATCAGTACAGGAATAAGTATGTCATATATGTACACAGTGACTGTACCAGCAGCAGGATAGTGGTGCAGCTCTGAGATAATACAGACTATAACTCAGAATCATAAGGATAATCTGTCATGTATGTACCAGTGATCTGCACCAGCAGCAGAATAGTGAGTGCGCTCTGGAGTATAATATAGTTGTAACTCAGGATCAGTATAGGATAAGTAATTCATGTATGTACACAGTGACTGCACCAGCAGCAGAATAGTGAGTGCAGCTCTGGAGTATAATACAGGATGTAACTCAGGATCATTACAGGAGTATGTAATGTCATGTTGTACACTGTGACTGCACCAGCAGCAGAATAGTGAGTGCAGCTCTGGGTATTAATACAGGATTTAACTCAGGATCAGTACAGGATAAGTACATGTATGTACACACGTGACTGCACCAGCAGCAGATATTGAGTCAGCTCTGAGTATATACGGATGTACTCATGATCAGTAGTAGGATAAGTAATGTATGTACACAGTGACTGCCACCAGCAGCAGAATAGTGAGTACATCTGGAGTATAATACAGGATGTCATCAGATCCGTAAAGGATAAGTAATGTCTGTATGTACACAGTGACTGCACCACAGCAGAATAGTGAGTGCAGCTCTGGGTATAATACAGGATGTAACTCAGGATTCAGTACAGGATAAGTAATGTCATGTATGTACACATGACTGCACGCAGCAGCATATAGTGAAGGCAGCTCTGGGGGTATAATCGAGATGTACTCAGATCAGTACAGGATAAGTAAATGTCATGTATGTACACAGTACTGCACCACACAGAATAGTGAGTATGCCGCTGGGAGTTATACGGTGTAACTCGGATCAGTACAGGATATGTAATGTCATGTATGTACACAGTGACTGCACCGCAGCAGAATAGTGAGTAATCTCTGGAGTATAATCAGGATGTACTCGGATTCAGTCACGGATAGTAATGTCATGTATGTACACAGTGACTGCACCCAGCGAATAGTGAGTGCAGCTCTGGGGTATAATACAGGATGTAAACTCAGGATCATACAGGATAAGTATGTCATGTATGTACACAAGTGACTGCAACCACAGCAGAATAGGTGCAGCTCTGGGGTATAATACAGGATGTCAACTCAGGATCAGTACAGGATAATAATGTCATGTATGTACACAGAGACTGCACCAGCAGCAGAATATTGAGTGCAGCTCTGGGTATAATACAGGATGTACTCAGGATCATACAGGATAAGTCGAATGTCATGTATGTACACAGTGACTGCACCAGCAGCCAGATTCGGTGCAGCGTCTGGGGTATTACTACGGATTAACTCCGGCTCAGTACAGAAAGTC